>CM054149.1:62798380-62803380 GCA_028751875.1 Rapana venosa | reverse complement strand
TTGTGCTTTCGAACCCCAGATTCAAAAAAACCCACTTTTGGCCGTCGCCCCTTCTCTGTTTTTTCCATCCACCGGGAAATGACCTCCCTTTTTTTCACTTCGTAAAAAAGCCTTCACTTGTTTCCTTCAAATCCCCCAAAAACAACTTTTTCCCCCTGAGACTTTCCCCCACTATCTTCCCTAATTTTCAACAAAATTTTCCCCTTTCTAAGTGTTTTCCTGTGTGTGTGTGTGTGTGTGGGGTGTGTGTTTGTGTGGGGTTTGTTGTGTTGTATTTTGTGTGCGTGCGTTTCGTGCGTGGTATGCCGGCAGGATTTCTCATTTTGTTTAAGGAATTGCATGCCTGAAAATGTTGGTGCAAGCGCTTCGATTTGTTTGTTTTTTACAAGATTCAGCCTTTTAAAAATTTCCATATTTATTATATTATTAGTACTGATGCAGGGCAGTTGGTGCAACACGCGAGTGCAGGTAATGAAATGCAGTATAGTGTAGTGTAGTGCGTGTGTGTAGTGGGGGTTTGTGCTGTGCTGTGCTGTTAGTGCATATGTAATGCAGTGCAGTCTTTGCAGTGCGGTTTTTGGTATTTGTGTAGCGTAGTGTGTGTAATGCAGTAGTGTATGTAATAAATGCAGGTAGCTGCGTATTGTAGTGTGTGTAAATAATGCAGAGAAATGCAGGGGAAGCAAAGCAGAAACCCTGAATTACCCCAGTGCAGAGATCAGTTGGGAAACAACCATTTCCCAAAACACTGACGCCTCCACATCACCCGTAAAAACATTGGTTGTTTTTAGGCCAATCGACCTAGCATCCCTTTTGAAAACTCACTGTGCTGAAAAAAAACACTAGGGGTAGAGTTTGCACGTGCTTTGCAACTATTGCCCCTTTCATAGGGGGGATTGTAAAAGTATGTCAACGACCATTCTGCCTTTTTACAAAATGTAAGTTTATTTTTTAAAGGTTGTACAGCGTCCCTAATTAAAGGGAAAACGCATTCTTACACATGACATAATTTGCAGTGTTTTGTCTTCATCTAAATGCACTGCATTAAGTGAAAGACTGGTGGTTAGTTCAGTGGTGAGGGAAACTGACGGAAAGGTGGGGCTGCCACATTTGAAATTTGTTTGTTTGAACAGCCTTCACTCAGATCAGAGTTGAATGAACTGGGCTATGAGCCTGCAGTTTTTTTGGTGGCTTATCCAAAAAGGGAACTGAAGTAACCCGATAGTATTTCATGTGATGTAATCCCCCCCTTGAAGAGGACCCAAATCGCAGCCTAGAGGGTCAATGTTTAAAGTGGGGAACCTTTTTAGTGTAGTGAAGCTCAGTGAGTGCGTGTAGTTATTTATTTATTTATTTATTTATTCTTTTTATCGAGGATATTATATAACCCACTGTGTGTTTTTTTTCATCTACCCCCCTTTTTTAGCGTTTTGTAAATTTTTGTCATCCGTTCCCACCACACACAAGGGCCTACTTTCCGGGGAAAGCGGAAGGGGTTTTTAAAACTTTTTTGTGGAAAGATATTCTTTTTTTTGCGTTCGCCAGGGCCCCTCGGTTTAAAATCTCATTAAGGGGGGGACTTTTGGGGAGAGGGGGAGTCGGCATGATTTTAAACCCCAAGGAAAATTCCTCAAAGAAATTCGAACTGGGTCCAGATACAAACGCATCACCTTAACCCCAGGAACCCCCGGTCCCCATAGTGTGTGAGTGTATGTACGTTTTATACGCATACATGCTCCGCCCTACTCTACTTGTACCGCCCATTTCCGAAAGAAAAAAACAACAACCCCAAAAACATTGCAACAACGGGGCCCCTTTTTTTGTTTTTCCTGCGCCGTTTCTTCTGTCAGTGTCGGGTTTTTTGCACCTTGCCCCACTCCCCAGTCAGCCAACTTTTTGTACATTACGCCCCCCCCCCCCCCCCCCCCCCCTAAACCCCCACTGAGCCACCCCACATTCCTGATGATGGGACAAAAAAACACTGGTCCTGCACACAAACACTTTTTTCACTGTCTGCGTTGGTTGGTGTTTAAACCTTTGGATTTATTGGGGATGGGGGGGGGGGGGGAGGGTTTTTTAATGTGCGGGCGGGGAAAAAGAAATGAGGGAAAGAAAAAAGGGGTGGGGGAGGGGAGGGGGAGAAAAAGGGAAAAAATAGAGGGAAGGGGGAAAAAGGGAAAAGGGAGGAGGTGGGGGGGGGGGGGGGGGGGAAAAGAGGGAAAAGGAGGAAAGGGGGGGGAGGAAGGGGAATAATCGCGGAAACGTGATGACCTTGTTTTTTTTTTTCATAGTTTTTAGTAGTTGTGTAAGTGTAGTTGTTGTTGTTTGAGTAGATTGTTTTGGCGTTGTAGTTTTGTAGTAGTAGTGAGTATGTGAAGGTTTTTTTTTGTTGGCGTTGTAGTTTTTGTATAGTAGTGTAGTTGTAATGTAGGAGGAGGGGAGGGGGAGGAGGAGGAGGACAGGGGAGCAGAGCAGCCCCCAAGTAGAAGTATAGTAGTAGTAGTTAGTTTTGTATAGTAGTAGGGGAGGGGAAAGGGGGAGGGGGGGAAAAGGAAAGGGGGGGAAGAGGGTAGGGGTAGTAAAAAAGGTTAGAAGCAGCAGCGGCAATTTGCAGTGCAGTAGCAGCAGCACAGCAGCAGTAGCATAGCAGCCAGCAGCAGCAGCCAGCGCATAGTAGTAGTATATAGTGTGTAGGTCAGAGCAGCAGCAGCACGCAGCAAACGTAGTGTAGCATTTGTATAGTAAATAGAATGTAGTTTAGCAGCAGTACAGTAAGGGAAACCAGCACAACGGTTTTTATAGGTAGTAGTATTATATATGGTTGGTTTTGAGCAGCCAAAACAGCACGAAGCACACAACGTGTATAGCAGTAGTTGTTTTTGTTGTTGCCCGCTTTTTTAAAGTGAAAACAAATATGGGGGGGGGATTGTTTATTCAGGCTGTGGCTCATTCTCACTAACCCCAGTGGGATGCAGTAAGGCGTAACTACACACCGGTGGCTGTTTGCGGGTTATGGCTGTTTCCATCACCAACCCCCCATCACGATCCTTAAGCAGGTGAACTCTTCGCCGGAAAAATTTGTTTATCTGTCAATGGAGCGAAAAATGCGTTGTGTTTCCCTTAAACGATGCAAAATCGGCCCACCCAAAACCCCCACTTCGGCGTGGGGGAAAAAAGTTATCTATTAAAATCGTTCTGGGTTAAAAAAAAAGGTAAGAGACTGGTCCAAGAAGGCAGAAAATAACGAAAGGAAATTGCAGGAAGAAAAAAGGGGCATTTTCAGAAACCCAAAAAAGGGGGAAAAAAAGAGGGATTCTTATTCATAATTTCCAAAGGGGGGGATGCTATTGAGCTGCAGGTCACCGGCATCCCAAAGGGGGGGAAAATGTGGTGGCTGAATATTTTTCCTTCTTCCAAAAAAGGTTTCAAGGGTTTTTTCAGAGCTTGCCATGGCAAACACATTTCCCCCGAAAATTTTTAAAGCAATTAATTTTAAAAATGAGCCTTGCCCTTTTTTGTTCGTTGTAATAAATTTTCGTATTACGTTATTGTTATTTTTTTTAAAATTTTATATATTGCATCTTTTTTCCCGGCAGGGACAACGCACCCCCAACATCCATCAACAACATCTCCGATAATTTTGGAAAAACAAGCGGATTTTATCAATTTCAAAACCGGTTGTAAGGGGGGCAATGAAGATTTTATTTCAAAAACGGGGGTTCCCTGCACGAACGCACGCAGAAACACTTTCGCACAGTTTAAAAACCCCTTCCGCTTTTTGAAAGATTAATAGGCCATTTTGTGCCCGGTGGGGAACGGGTGACAAAATTTACAAAACGATACACACGGGACTGGATAAAAAACACATAGGTGTTTTCCATTATTTGAAATAAAATAAAAGAGAAGAAAAGGAATCACAAGTTTTAATTTAAAAAAATGCTATTTGTATCTTTAAAAGAAGATAACAGTTGTTTAGTGTGTGTGCGTGGGTGTGTGTGTGTGTTTTTGTGTGTGTGTGTGGGGTGGTGTGTTGTGGGAGAGAGAGAGAGAGAGGAGGAGAGAGAGAGAGAGAAGGAGAGGGAGAGAGAGAGGAAAAAAGGGAGAATCAAAATCAAGAAATTAAACAAAATCAAAAAACTGTTTGCCGTTACGTCAGAACAAAATTATTTGACACCAAACATAAAAAATTATTCAACATTTCCTAAAAAATGTAGATTCAACGCTCCCCTTCTCTCCTTTTATCACACTTAAATGTGTGTGTGTGTGGGGCAAAGTCAAATTTTATTTTCAGGGAAAATTGATAAGCTTTCATTTGTTTTTTTCATCAACCATCTAAAGAAAAAAAAACGAAAAAAAAAAATGTATATGCAGCAAAAAATAAAAAAAAAAAACTAACTATGGTAAACTATACAAATCAAAAAAAGAAAAAGAAATAAATGCATATATGGAATTAAAAACAAAAAAAAAAAACCCCGAAAAAAAATTTAAACCTACAAATTTAAAAAAATTCAAAAATTTTTTAAAAATATCCGTCATAAAAACAAACAAAAAAAGAAAAAAAAAAACCCAAACCCAAAAAAAAAGAAAAAAAAGAAAAAAAAACACAACCAATTTTCCCCCCCCCCCCCCCCAACAAAAAAAAAAAACCCCAAACCCTTTCAACAAAAAAAAAAAACAAAAGGGTTTTTTTTTTTTTCCCCCCATGTTTTTTTTTCCCTAAAAATTTAAAAAACTTAATTTTTTAAAAAAGTTGATGGTGTTGTGCGTGCGTCCGTGTGTGAGTGTGTGTTTGTGTGTGTGCGTGTCCATACATTTGAAATATCTTATATTATTTGAGGAAAGTTGCATGCGTGTAAATGAGATGAGTGCACAAGCGCTTCGATTTATTTGTTTTATAAGATTCAGCGTTATATAAATTCCATACATTATCTTTATTATTATTGTTATTATTATTATTATTATTAGTCGTATGATGGTGATGATGATGATTATTATTATTT
>CM054149.1:62773380-62793380 GCA_028751875.1 Rapana venosa | reverse complement strand
GTGTTGACAACTATCAGACACATTTATCCATTCACAATTGGAATAAAACATTCCGTTGGAAGCTGATTTTCTGCGTGTAATTCCCAGATGCTTTGCTGTTCAAAACTCAATTAGACGGCTGTTTGACGTGTTTGCTTTTAATTGCAGCAGCGCAGCATTCCGACACGAAGTGTTTAATTGAGTTTGTAAATCAATAAGTGTTTCAGACATTTCCACAATACCGTTTGCTAAAACCAAAGTAAATAGTCTAAAAAAATTCATCAACAGAGCGAGAGAGAGTGAGAGGGGGGGGGGGGGGAGAGAGAGAGGCAGAGGAAGAGACAGAGACAGAGAGAGATAGAGACAGAGAGACAGAGACAGAGAGAGACAGAAACAGAGAGAGAAAGACAGAGACAGAGACAGACAGACAGACAGATAGACAGAGATAAAAAGAGCGAGAGTGAGAGCAGAGCGAGCGAGCAAGAGAGAAAGAGACAGAGATAAATAGAGCGAGAGTGAGAGCGAGCGAGAGAGAGACGGAGACAGACAGAGACAGAGACAGAGAGACAGAGACAGAGAGATAAAGAGAGTGAGAGACAGAGACAGACAGACATAAAGAGAGAGAGAGAGACAGACAGACAGACAGACAGACAGATAGACAGATGAGAGAGAGATACTTTGTGAGTGTCTGTGTGTACTGTATTGTCTTGTATTGCATTGTTTTGTAACGTAGTGCATTGCATTGCATTGCATTGCATTTTATTGTATTGTATTGTATTGCAGTCTTTTGTTTGTCTTGTATTGAATGGTCTAGGGGTTTTCCAAGTCAGACTAGACATGATAAAGAAACCAACGAATAACAGACTGGAGGCTGGTCTTAAAGGACGGAAAAACCCCACCATCTGCCAACCCTTCCATCAAAAGCAAGCGGCAAACTTAAATGTGACGCTCCACCACATAGTCAGTCGTATTATGCCGGGGGTCAATGTCTAACTATTGATATGCTATTAATGAGCAATAAAACGGCTATTCAACACAACAAACAGGTTAAAATTCGGACAATTCTATGAACAGTTATTGCAAATTGAAAGGACGGACTGTAGAAAGTGACAACATGAGAAATTAATAAATGTTGCATTGTGATTGGTGATCAGAATAAGGGCTTGGGTGTTTTTAAATTAATGCGTTTTTAAAGCAGATGGAAACGTCATTACGCCGTGATACTTCACAGTATAAGGTAGATGAATGGCTATAGTGTAATAATCAATCGAAATCTCAAAAGCGACAACTTGACCCCCACCACCTGCCTAAAATGGCTTCTAGCGGAAAAGTGGGTCAGGTGCAAAGCGACTCATTTTGAGGGGGAGCGTCCCACATTTTCCCCGTTGCTGGCTCTGGAAGAAGATGCAGAAGTGCTGACAAACACTCCGACAAAGGGATTTTTTAAATTTATTCATTTATTTATTCTTTTATATCGAGGATAATGGAATAAGCACTTATATGTGCTTTATTTACATCTAGTCCCCGTGTGTATGCGGTTTTGTAAATGTTGTCATCCGTTCCCACCGGCACACAATGGCCTACTCTTACGAAAAGCGGAACATGATTTAACGTGTGCGCAAGATGTTCTGCGTGCGTTCGCACACGTGGGCCTCGGTTTATAGTCTCATCCGAAGGGATGACAGAGGTAGCGGCAGAAGTTTTTAGAATTCACCGCTGGAAAACCACAAACCAAGGATAAAACCAGAGATTCGAAAGACGCGTGATGCCAGAAGAGAACTGAACCTTTTTCAGGCACAATCATAACGGCAACTGGACAGTAACAGAAAATCCGGTAAAATCACCAGCAAAAGGAAAATTAGAGTGAGTTGATTAAAAGTGTTAAAAAAAGAAGAATTCATTAAAATCTCAACAGCAGAAATGTATTATTGACTGCTAAAACTGATCAACCCCAAATGTTCAAAATTAAACCCACAAACAATAATTTACGATGGAAAGTGCCATGAAGAAAACAACAACAACAGCAGCAACAACAACATAATAATAATAACAATAATAATAATATAAAATAATAATAATAATAATAATAATGATAATATGAACCGACTAACGCCCGAAATCTAATTGACGCACGTAAAAGAACCGACAGCATTGTCCTTGGCAAAATTCTGTAGAAAAAAGCCACTTTGATAAGGAAACAAAATAATACAGTTGCAGGCAGGTAAAGAACAACAACAAAAAAAGAGTGGCGCTGCTCTTGTGGCGTCGTGCTCTCTCCGTTGAGAGCAGCCCGAATTTCACGCAGAGAACTCTGCCGTGACTTAAAGTGGTACGAAGTTAATGAAATGAAAAAAACAAATCTGACAAAGTTGAATGTCTAAAGCACACTGACAGACAATGACTGACCTGTAACAAACAAGTGGCTGTGTACGCACTGCCTGTGACTGTGAAGTCTTTGTTGGGCAAAGTCGACGCCCCAGGAAAAAAAACCTGGTACAGATCACTGCTGTGCATGCCTCACTTCCACCCCCCCCCCCCCCCCCCCAAAGGAGATAGCTGGGTAAAATATCACTGGTGTCTTCCCCTTTCAAACACCCTACACACAACACACACACACACACACACACACACACACACACACACCATACACATACATACATACGCCCCCCCAAAGAGACAGCTTGGGGGAAAAATTACTGGTGTATTACACTTTCAACCTCACCCCCCCCGCCCCCCCCCATAAGGTGACAGCTGGGGGAAAGATCACTGGTGTGTTCAACTTTCAGCCTCCACCTCCTCCACAATTCAAGTAGACAGTTAGGGGGAACATTACTGGTGTGTTCCCCTTACACCCCCCCTCCCCCCAACACACACACACACACATTCCAAAGACCGTGGGAGAAATATCACCTGTGTGTCCTAATTCCACCCCTCCCCCCCCCCCCCCCCACACCCCGAAGAGACAGCTGCAAGGGGTGGGGGGTGGGGGATCACTGTGTGCTCCCCTTTTTAAACACCTCCCTCTCCACCCCCCCCCCCCTCCACACACAAAAATACACACCCCAAGGTGACAGCTGGGGCGAAACATCACTGGTGTGTTCCACTTTCAACCTCGCCCCACCCACCCCCCGCCCCCGCATCCCCCCAAAAAAAACCCAGCTGAGTGTGTGTGGAGGGGGGGGAGGGGGAATCACTGGTGTGTTCCATTTTCACCACCCCCCGCCCACCTCCCACCCCAAGGAGAAAGCTGGGGGAAAAATCACGGTGTGTTCCACTTTCAACCCCCCCCCCACCACCACCACCACACACACACAGACACTAAAGAGACAGCTGGGGGACATCACTGGTGTCTTCCACTTTCAACACCCCCCCCCTCCTCCCCCCTCCCCTGCTGGTGCCTTCCACTTTGCTCACACGAAGCTCTGACCTTGCCTTTTACCAAGGGGAGGCAATTTAAAACACCCCATCACATTGAATCTGACCATAAATTACTATACATTTTAAAAGGTAAAGGTGTCCCATGCCTTTGTGGTCGTAGGGGAGCGAGGCATCAGAGACCTCAGATTCTCTCTAGGGGCCAGCATAATGAGGGCGGCACCCATCTCCTCTCCCTCGCTGCTTTACCTTCCCTGACTCTGAAGAGGCAGGCACCCATTTACGGCTGGGTGAACTGGGGGACTGTGCTGAAACCAACTGAGCTATCCCGTCCCCTCTTTAGCACATCGATTGCCATCACAGCTGATTTCTCTGCTTTAACTTCGAGCTGCCCTTCCTGTTGAGAGTGCGTCCCGCAACAACAGCGCCACCATTTTTTCCATCCTTGCAATCAGTGTGTGTGTTTGTTTTCCCCCTGAGAGTGGATTCTAAAAATAATAATAATAATAATAATAATAATAATAATAATATAATAATAGTAATAATAATAATAAATAATTTATGATTTATTAGAATGGATGTCATAGATTTTTGCCAGGGACAACGCTCTTGTTGGCGTGATGTCCTCAGAAAGAAAAAACCTGAGCACATTATCCCCTCTCTTGCGATCTCTCCACTGGCTGCCTGTGCCACAAAAAATAAACTATAAGATCAGCACCCTCCTACCTCTGTGACTGTCTTCACCTGTACACTCCTTCTCGTTTCCTTCGCTCTGCTGCAGATTCTTTGTGCTTACAAATACCTAGATTCAGCCAGTCCACCGTCGGCCGTCACTCTTGTCAGGGTGGATCGGTGGTCTAGAGGTAACGCGCCTGTCTAGAAAGCGAAAAGTCCGGGTCTGAAGTGTGCGGCGGTTCGTACCCCGTTTGGACCGGAAATTTTTCCCCCATCCATTAGACCATGAGTGGTAGTCTGGGCGCTAGTCTTTCGGATGAGACGATAAACCGAGGTCCCGTGTGTTTCACGTAATTATTTAGCGCACGTAAAAAAACCCACGGCAACAAGAGAGTTTTCCCTGGCAAAATTCTTAGAAAAAAGCCACTCTGATAGGGAAACAAATACAGCTGCAGAAAAAAAAAGGGTGAAAGGGTGGCGCAGCGCTAAGTGGCGACGCGTTCTCCCGCTCTCCCCGGGGAGAGCAGCCCGAATTTCACGGAGAGAAATCTGCCGTGACTTAAAGTGGTATGAAATAAAATCTGAGCGCTTTGATTTGTTGCTTTACAAGATTCAGCGCTATATAAATTCCATACATTATTATTATTATTATTATTATTATTATTATTATTATTATTTCTGGTCCATCGATTTGGAATGGCCTTTCTATCTCTCTTCGCCAAAGGCCTTCTTGTGACACTTAAATCCGGCCTCAAGACATAATTATTTGTTTCAAACCTAAGATTTTCCTCTCCTGTTGCCTTTCATAGCTATCCCTGCTTTTCAACAGCCAAACATTTCATCACCCTGCCAAAGTGTATAACCTCTGTTTGTGTGTGTGTGTGTGTGTGTGTGTGTGTGTGTGTGTGTGTGTGTGTGTATGTGTGCAGGCGCGCGCATTTGGACTTGTTAGAACTATTACTTGCTATTGGTTGCATGACTGTGTAAGAATGAGTTGAGTGCAAGCGCTTTGATTTGTCTGTGCAAGATACAGCGCTATATAAATTCCATTTGTATTATTATTATTATTAATTATTATTATTATTATTAAATATTATTATCATTATTATTGTTATCATTATTATTATGTCTTTCGTGTACATTAGAGTGATGTGTATCGCACACGAGACTTCGATTTACGGTCTTATTTGAAAGACAAGCACCCTGGCATGCAAACCTGCAAATACTGTCCCCTTCCTTTCTCCAGTCGTAAAGTCGAAAGACATTAATTTGTTCTCCAAGTTGAAATTGCCTACGACACATAACTTGTCAGTGCAGTATCACTGCACTATTCCACTTACACATGTAGGAGCGAAGATCGGAAACAAGAGGGGACAGAGCGTGCTAAGTACATGGCTATTTCAAGAAAACTGTCGCTTGGGGAGTGTGAGACAACAGTAGTTATTTGTGTTTCTGTTTTGGACGTTTGGGAAGCGAAGGGAAGGGAGGGTGGAGGGTGGGAGTTTGGAGGAGATGGGGGAGGGAGGTAAGGAGAAAACGAAAAAGACAAAAAAGTGTAGGCTTACTAAGGGACGGGTTAGCCTGCAGGTTAGAGTGATGCGCTCGTGATCTGCTGACCCGGGTCTGAATCTCGTTCAAGAGGACTTTTCCTCTGGAGTTAACATCAGTGCAGACTCCACTGTCCCCATCAGTCCTTCGGATGAATCTATAAACCGAGGTCCCGTGTGCGAACGTACGCAGAACATCTTGCGCGCACGTTAAAACCTGTTCCGCTTTTTGGAAAAATAGGCCATCGTATGTCAGCGGGAATGGATGATAAAATTGACAAAACTGCATACACACGGGGACTGGATGTACAAAAAACCCCGCACACCAGTGCTTACTCCATTACCTTCGAAACAAAAGAAGGAGAAAACAACAAACAACATAAATCCAGAGAGACCTTTTCCTGTAAGATAGCGCTGTGTCAGGGTAAGGGCAGACACAAGGCCCGACATCCAGCCGGCAGATCTCGGAGAGAGCTGACTGAAGAACTCTGTGTTCTGCACACTGTGCGTGTCCGTGCCTACAGCTCAGCTGTGCATGCTACAGCCGTGCAACTCACATCCAGTCACGGGGAGTGTCCAGTTCATATCTGCTGAATTGGCCCAGGCCAACAACAGCTGTGTCAGTTATTGATGTCAGCTGTGTGCCAAGGCCTACGTTAATTAACATGTCGTTATGTTGTCAAATGTTGTGTTGAGACTGCCTTCAGCCGTGACAAAGCTCTTAACATCACAACCTGAACTCTCTTTAACGAATCCTCTGAAGTTGGAGTATGGGTGCCTGTATGGCGAGGTACTTGAAAAGAGTCGTACACGCAAACGTCTCATCATCCTGTGTACTTCCTATCTCACGGTGATTATTCCCAGGTGAGATGAGCGAGTCTAGAGTGCAAGTTCTGGGTGACCCCCCAGAGTGTTAAGCTGGAGAACGCCCACCACCACCACTTCCATCACCACCATCACCAACAGCAGCAACAACAATAACAACAGTAGCAGCAACAACAGCAACAGCAGCAGCAACAACAACAATAACAACAGTAGCAGCAGCACCAGCAACAACAACAATAACAACAGTAACAGCAGCAGCAACAACAATAACAACAACATATCTGGTTAATTAACAATCCTATATGCTTGGCCAGCTTACAGTTCATAGCTTGTCAATGGATCGCACTTCATATGCCGGGGACAGCTGCTTGCAGTTTATGTGTTAATCCACAATACTTGATTTTCTGAGGGCAAGAGCAGAGTTTATTATGCGGAGTATCGGTTGGCGGCACTTGATTTACCACAGCTATAACACCAGTGCTGCATGATTGCGATAGAAGTCAGGCCAGGGGCAATGGCCACTGATGACTAATCCAAGGAAGAAGAATAGAACCAGTTCCCCATTCTCACAGAGAGAGATACCTCCTTCCGATGAGACTATAAACCGATGTCCCGTGTGCGAACGCTACGCAGAACATCTTGCGCACACGTTCAAACCCGTTCCGCTTTTCGGAAGAGTAGGCCATTGTGTACCGGTGGGAAAGGATGATATAATTTACAAATCTGCATACACACGGATACTGGATGTAAAAAATGAAGCACAAGAGCACAAATTCCATTATCCTCGAAATGAAAGAATAAATACAAAAGTTTAAAGATGGAGCATGTATTTCTCCTGCACTCAAGTTTAGCATAAAATAACAACGGATATTTTTTAAACTCTCTCTCTCTCTCTCTCTCTCTCTCTCTCTCTCTCTCCTCTCCTCTCTCTCTCCTCTCTCTCTCTCTCTCATACTCTCTCTCGTTCTAAGTTAAGCAGAAAATAAGAATGCATCTCTCTCTCTCTCTCTAAGTTTAGCAGGAAAACAAGAATAAAATCTCTCTCTCCTCTCTCTCTCCTCTCCTCTCTCTCTCCTCTCTCTCTCTCTCTCTCTCTCTCTCTCTCCTCTCTTCTCCTCTCTCTCTCTCTCTCTCTCTCTCTCTCTCCTCACCTCACTCTCTCTCTCTCTCTCTCTCTCTCTCTCTCTCTCTCTCTCTCTCTCTCTCTATCTCTCGTATCAAAAAGGAGAAACAAAAAGCAGACAACACACTAAAATTGAATTCTCTCGGCTCAAGAAGACAAAAAGGAGAGCTTTGTGTTTGTTTATTCACACGTGTGGTGTGTTTCTTCCACCTAGTCTTCTTACTGTGCTGTCACAGGAGGCAATGCCGCTAACACGCATGCGTGGCAGGAAACAGGAGCTGCTTACAATCGAGGGAGACAGGATAGCTCAGTGGTCGGAGCACTCCCTTTCCCCCCAGCCAAGTTAAGCAGCATCGAGCGTGGTTACCACTTGGATGGGTGACCGTTTGCGCGCCTTGGCTTCAGTACAGTTCTCCCAGTTCACCCATCTGTAAATGGGTACCTGCCCTCTTTAGGGTTAGAAAAGGTAAAGCAGCGAGGGAGAGGAGATGGGTGCCGCCCTCAATATGCTGGCCCCTTGAGAAGTTGAGGTCTCTGACGCTTTGCTCCTTTACGACCTTATAGGTTATGGGACATCTTTACCTTATGAGCGCACGTCCAGTCAAGCCATCTTGATATTCTCAATCATTGACCTTGATTACTTTTTGTGCTTTCTTCACGCATATTTAGATAATTATAGCCATAGATCAAGAGGATTTTTCCTCTGAAGTTAACATCAATGCAAACTCCACTCCCCCCCCCCCCCCCCCACACACACACACAATCCTTGGGATGAGACCATAGACTGTGGTCCTGTGTGCAATCGCTCGCAGAACATCTTCCGCACATGTTAAAACCCGTTCCGCTTTTATGAAGAGTAGGCCATCGTGTGCCAGTTGGAACGGATGACAAAATTGACAAAACTGCATTCACACGACCACTGGATGTAAAAAAAGCACGTGGGTGCTTATTCCATTATGCTGGAAATAAAAGAATCATATTAAAAAGATAAATAGATCATGCTTGATTTTTTTTCATTTGGTTTTTGTTTTATTTAAATTTCGCCAATTCCACAGCCCCTTTATTTCTATTGTGGGTTCTCCACATTGCAGATTTCAGAAGAAAAGCCTTGAATACAATTTTCCATTTCACACATTTTTGGTTATAATTATAACCTTACTGCAATCAGTTGCAACCAAAGTCTGAAAGAAGTCATATTAAAGAGGAAATTGGTCTGATTCAAATGGATCAATACAGACATGTTGCCTGAATTGCCCATTGAGTTCTATAAATCATTGAATAAAGTTAAGCAATCGGTAACAGTTGTTGCGTTCATAATGTGTGTGTGTGTCTGTATCTGTGTGTTTGTGTGTGTGTGTGTGTGTGTAAGCGTGTGTGTATGTGTGTGAGTGTGCGTGTGTGTAAGCGTGTGTGTATGTGTGTGAGTGTGCGTGCGTGCGTTTGTGTGCACGTGTGTGTATTTACTTTTTTAAACTATTTTTTAAATTCGTTCATATCGAGGATAATGGAATAAGCACTCGTGTGCTTTTTTACACTAGTCCCCGTGTGTATGCAGTTTTGTAGATTTTGTCATCTTTTTCCACCGGTATCTGTGTGTGTGTGTGTGAGCGTGCATGTGAGTATGTGTGCATGTGTGTATGTGCGTGCGTGCGTGTACGTGTGTGCGTGCGTGCGTGCGTGCGTGTGTATGTGTGTGTGTGTGTGCATGTGTGTGTGTGTGTGTGATCTGTATAACTGTAGTATCTCCTTTCCCGCTACGTGTTCTTCTCAATTCTCCAATGCTCAGTGGACACTGGTCACTATGCCACACCCACAAATTGACCCCCTTGACCCCCCCCCCCCCCACACACACACACACCTTCCCTTCATCTGTCTTGTCTTGGTTCACTCCAACAGCCTGACCCAGGCCAGAAGCTGTCAGTTACTGTTATTTCTATTTTGTTCTTTTATATCGAGGATAATGGAACAAGCACATGTGCTTTTTTACAATAAGTCCCCGTGTGTATGTGGCTTTGTAAATTCTGTCATCTGTTCCCACCAGCACACAATTGCCTACTCTTACGAAAAGCGGAACATGATTTAACGTGTGCGCAAGATGTTCTGCGTGCGTTCGCACACTAGGCCTCGGTTTATAGATTCATCCGGACTTTTGGGGAGAGGGAGTCTGCACTGATGTTAACTCCAGGGGAAAATATCCCCTTGAACGGGAATCGAACCGGGGTCGTCAGATTGCGAAGGCAATGTTCTGACCACTAGGCTATCCCGTCCCAGGTTAGTGATGCCAGTGAAATGCCAAGGCCTACACTAAAATGTTGTTATGTTGTAAAATGTTGTGTTGAGATTGCCTTCAGCCATGACAAGCTCTTAACATAACAACCCGCAATCTCCTGTAAAGGATAAGAAAATCTCCTGAAGTTGGAGTATGGCTGCGTATATGGGAAGGTACTTAAAACAGTCATACATGCGACCTTCTCATTCAGTGTGCAATTTCAATCTCATAGTGATTCCCAGGTGGGATGAATGAGTCAGAGTGCACATTGTGGGTAACCCCTAGAGTGTTAAGCTGGGAAACGCGCAACAACAACAACAACTCCAAAAGCCACTCATACTTTGACAGAAAGTGTCTGTTAACTAATGCATTACATAATAATAATATATGGAATTTATATAGCGCTGAATCTTGTAAAAAAAACAAAAACAAATCGAAGCGCTTGCACTCAAATAATTTACGCACATGCAACTACATGAATGTGTGATGCGATGAAGAAAAGGGCACTGATTTCAAGCAACATTCTATTGTGATTTATATTTTTATGTGAATTGTCTTACGCTGTTATTAATATATGTATAATGGTTGTTGGCAATGATAAGATATTTTATGAGACTTTCTTAAATTACAATTATGTTCAAGTTTTGCCTTGTCGCTCTTGATACTGATATTGTTTTGTTAATGCGTGTGTGTAGGTATGCGTGCTTATGGATTCATGTGTGTATGTGTGTGAATGTGCTTGACATCAAGTGCTGTCAACTTTTATGATATGTGTTATATTTTATGTATACATTGTTTAAAGCATGCTGTGTGATCTTAAAATGCCACTCATAATTTCTCTATTGGGATGCTAAAGTATTCTCGAGCTGCTTCTCTTACTGGTATAATCACAGCACCGGTGTCTACAAGCCAATGCTGTGTGGATTCAAAATGTGATGGTCAAGTTTTGGTTCATCCCTGACAATTTTTTAAACATAACAATATCATAATCTCCATTAAAGAACAACAACTTTTTTTTGGAAATTGTTATAGAGATGTCAATATCGCAAATACTTCAAAACGGTCATATACGCAAACTTGTCATCCTGTGTCTACTTTCAATCTCAGTGATTTGCAGATGACGTGAGTGAGATCAAGGTTATACATTCTTGGTGACCTCCAAAATTATTCATCTGGGGAACGTCTATCAACAGCAAATGCATCGCCTTACAATCGTTCCATAATCATACTTTTCATCTCAAGCAGGGTGATGCTGATAGCTATGGTTTGTTTTCTCTGCTGGTAACCCACTGGCGCTTGAAATATCTATGAGACAGATAAGCCCCCAGTAGTGACGGTGACTTTTCTGCAGGACTTGCAGTGACCAGTGTGGACTGAGCAGAGGAAAGGGTGGGTGGGTATGTGGTGGGGTGGCAGAGCTGACACAGCCACCGGCACAGCTGCACGTGCAGACAGACAGACAGACAGACAGACAGTGAAGCTGTCACTCTTTGGCACAGGGACAGCTTTAGAGATCCGCCACATAAAGACACCTAACTGCGCGAGACAAAGACTTGCAGAGAAAATGGGAACACAGGAAAAAATGAACCCTCTCTGTCTGTCTGTCTCTGTCTCTGTCTCTCTCTCTCTCTCTCTCTCTCTCTGGGAAGGGGGGAGGGGGGTAACCTAGTGGTTAGAGTGATGCGCGTTGGGTTGCGTAATGCTCGTGATCTGCTGACCCGGTTTTGAATCTCGTTCAAGAGGATTTTTCCTCTGGAGTTAACAGCAGTGCACTCTCCCCAAAAGTCCTTCGGATGAGACTATAAACCGAGGTCCCGTGTGCGAACACACGCAGAACGTCTTGCTCACATAGCTTAAAACCAATTCCGCTTTTCGGGAGAGTAGTCCATTATGTGTCAGTGGGAACGGATTACAAAATTGACTAAACTGCATACACACGGGGGACTGGATTAAAAAAGCACACGAGTGCTTATTCCATTATCCTCGAAATAAAAATTAAACTAATTAAATAAATATAAAGTAAACAGTTAACAAACAGTGAAATAGATCCTCTCTCTCTCCATCTCTCTCTTTCAAACGCACACACTTACTCACATACACACACTCGCACACATACACACACGCACACAAACGCACACACACACACACACACACAAATACACACGCACACAAACGCACGTACACACACACACACACACACACACACACCCCACACACACACACACACAACACAAACACAAACACAAACACACACAGAGGACATGTACGGCAATTACAAGAAAAAATCCTGCAAGAAAAAAAAGAGAGAGCCAGTAAATGGCAGACGAAAGCAAAGAGAGCAGAGGGGCTTACTAATGAGAATCATGTCCAAGTGGACAGAGAGACAGAGAGACAGAGAGACAGAGAGAAAGAGAGAGAGAGAGAGAGAGAGAGAGAGAGAGAGAGAGAGAGAGAGAGAGAGAGAGAGAGAGAGAGGAGAGGAGAGCGAGAGAGAGAGAGAATGACAATGACAATGACAAATTCTTTTTATTTCGAGGATAATGAATAAGCACCCATGTGCTTTTTTACATTCAGTCCCCGCCCTTAGGGATAGATATGATAATAAAATAAAATAAAGCCCATAGCAATACATTCACACAGTATACGGGAATAATATCTACACAAAAGCCCCCCACCAAAATCACCGAAGAGAGAGAGAGGGAACAAGTAGCAACAAGTAAGAAAGAAAGCAAAACAGAAAACACAGAAACAACCGAGAAAATAGCAAAGAAACCAAGAGCAAAATAAAAGCGACAATAACAACAAGGGGAGAGGGGACAGCCGAATAATCCTCCCTCCAAAAACCCCAAACCAAAACCAAAACAGAACCAAACAAAGCAAAATCTCCATAATATAAAGGATAACAAACGTAAATAGTATCATTGTGGCTAATAGAAAGAAACGTCAAAAATTCTTTGTGATTTTATGGGAAGCAACAGCAGTAGTAAACTACACAAATAACAAATAATAATAATAATAATAATAATAAATAATACTTATATAGCGCTATATCTAGCAAAGACAAATCAAAGCGCATGCATTCAACCTAATCTTACACAGTCATGCAATCAATGATAAATAATCAATAGTTTAAACAAACATATATTACAAACATGGTGCGCTACAGACAAAATCTGTTAAATAAAATGTCAATAGTCGTGTTTTCCAAAAGCACACACACACACACCCACACATTGTATAAGCAGACTTAGGAGATTATGCACAAGCAATTTGCATCCCCATGCACACGTACACGCACACACACACACACGTACACACACACATGCGCGCGCGCGCACGCACTCACACTCACACTCACACTCGCACTCACACCATGCATCAATGCCAAAATCAAATCTTTATGAATGTCTAGTCATAAAAAGGACATAGCTATACATAATTGAAAGAGATAGCGAGAAATAGAGAGAGAGAAGGTGATGAGGCAGAGACACACAGAGTCAGATTAAGAAAGTGACGAACACACACCACACATACACACACACACACGCACACATACACACACAATACACACATACACACATACACACACATACACACACACGCACACACACACACTACACACACACGACGCACACACACACACACACACACACACACAAACACGCTGAGGAGAATAAATGAAGCCGCTTTATCCAAGAAGCGACAAAGAAAAGACAACAGCTGTAAAGTTCAGACCAAGACACCCAAGGAGAGCTTAGCTGGAGTGATGGCCTAGTAAGCATGGCAAAGTCGTGGTTGAAAGAAGACACACAGACAAACAAAATCAGATGCAGATACCAGACACGTATATATGCGCACATTTGCGTGCACAAACAAACACACACACACACGTGAAAAGACGTTAAATGAATTTGAACACACACACACACGCGCGCGCGTGCGCACGTATGCACACAACCACACATACACTCACATATATACATACACACAAAACAGAAGACAAAACACACACAAACACATACTACACACACACGCGCGCGCGCACACACACACACACACATACACACAGAGGCGAATACGTGAAGCAGCTTTATACAAGAAGTGCAAAAGAAAAGAAGGCAACTGCAAAGTTCAGACCAAGACCAACCAAGGGGAGCTAACTAGAACCACGTCAATGTAGGCATGACCTACTGACAGTGTAGTAGTAGGGGGTGGACAGAGCACACACAGAGAAACAGACAAAGACAGGTTCAGAAAAGAGACAAACACACACTGAGGACAATAAGTGAAGCAGCTTTATACAAGAAACGGAAAAGAAAAGAACACAGCTGTGCTCTTCAAACCAAAGAGACCTAACTAGAACCCTGTGAATGTAGGCATGACCTACTGAAAGTGTAATAGGGGGAGGGAATAAGACACACAGACAAACAAAGACACGTTCACATTTTACGAGACACGCACGCGTACGCACGCACACTCGCGCTCGAACACACTTGCTCTCACACACATACACACACGTGCAAGCACGCGCGCGCGCGCATACACACACACACACACACACACGCACACACACTCATTCACGTACATAGCTGTGACTCATTTTACACCAGGAAAGCCCTGGAGATACAGCACGCAATGGTACTGTTCTCCACAGGGCAATGTTTGGTAACAACAAGAAAAAGAAAACATACACAAACACGCACAATACAACACACACACACACACACACACTCCCCAACACACACACACACACACACACACACACACAACACACACACACACACACACACACACACAACATACACACACTCCCTAACACACACATACACACACACACTCCCTCACACACACACACACACTCCCCAATACACACACACACACACACTCCCCAACACACACACACACACACACACACACACACACACACACACACACACACACACACACACACACACACACACACACACACACTGAGGCATAATTATAAGTGAAGCAACTTTTACACAACAAGTGCAAAAGAAAGAAAACAGCTGCACAGTTCAGACCAAGACCAACCAAGGGGAGCTAACTAGAACCATGTGCAAGTAGACCTGACCTACTGACAGCATAGCAGGGAGTGGAAGGAGGATGCCAGACAAACAAAGACAGGTTCAGATATCAGGTGCATGTGCGCACACGCACGCACACACACGCACACACTCGCGTGCGCACACACACACACAACACACACGCAAGCGCACGCGAACGCACGCACAGGGAACAGTTCAAAAAGGAAGACGAACAGGCAGACAGAGAAAACGATGGGAAAACAACATCAGAAAGTGGACTGGCCTTGAGTGGAACGATTTGCTACAGAAAGCAGAAAACCCTCGGTAGTGGAGGAAGCTGGTTTGCAAAATCTTCAGTGGTACCCCCACGGTCCATGGTACCACGAGATAGGTGAAGGTGAAGAAAGATGTGGGTGCAGACAGGGGACTGGGGTTGGGTTGGGGGGGGGGGGGGGGCTGCTTTTGCAAACTACAGAGGCTGTGTTTTGTGTTCCAAAGTTCTGGAGCTGGGAGTACCTGCCAGGTGCTCTTCTTCAACAGTAGCGTTAACATGCAATGGGGTTTGTGGGAAGTGTGTCGTGCAGCTACAAAAGGAGATGGCACCAAGAGACATGACTGTCTTGTGCAGGAGATAATAATAATAATAATAATAATAATAATGTATGGAATTTATATGAATTTACAGATGGACGGTTTAATGCATGAAAGCAAGTGCATTGCTTTTTCAATGAACACCTGGAAATAAAAGTTTGACTTTGACTTTGAGTTTCACACACGCACGCGCACACACACACACACACACACACACACACACAGAGGATACTGTGGAGAGAGTCTGTCTTTATGTTCCAATGTCTACGAAGTATTGTGTTGCATTGTACGGCATTGTATTGTACTGTATTGTATTGCATAGCATCGTGTTGTATAGTACAGTATTGCGTTGTGCTGTGTTGTATTGTATTGAATTGCATTGCATTGTATTATGTTGTATCGTGTTGTATTGTATTATTTTATTTTTTTGTAATGTATTGTACTGTATTGTATTCTACTGCTCTTTCTTGCTTTGTTTGTTTCCTGTTTTTTTTTTTTTTTGGTTTTATTTTCTTTCTTTTTCAGTTTACAGATGGATGGTTTAATGAATGAAAGCAAGTGGATTGCTTTTTCAATGTACACCTGGAAATAAAAGTTTGACTTTGACTTTGAGTTTCACACACGCACGCACACACACACACACACACACAGGAGGGGGAGTTTAAGAGGGAGGGCAGATGTGTGCAGAGAATACAATGTACAGGCAAAAGTCCTGTAAAGTTCACACAGAGCAAAGAGAGAGAGAGAGAGAGAGAGAGAGAGAGAGAGAGAGAGAGAGAGAGAGAGAGAGGAGAGAGAGAGAGAGAGAAGGAAAGAAGGAAAGAAAGAACTTCTTAACTAGAACACTGTCAAATAGACATGACTACAGAAAGAAGAGGCAGGGGTGGAGACACACCACACACACACACAACAACAACACAAACAACACATACACACAAACACACAACCAAACACACAACATACATCACCACACTCATGCACGCACATAATAAAAACTATGTAGGAGAGAGAGAGAGAGAGAAGAGAGAGAGAGGAGAGAGAGAGAGAGAGAAGAGAGACGAGAAAAGGAGAGATGCGGAGCAACACATGAGGAGAATTAAAATCAAACAAACAAGCAATACAAATCATTTAATATACATACATACATCTACATAATACATACACACACGCATGCACGCAGAGAGAGAGAGGAGAGAGAGAGAGAGAGAGAGAGAGAGAGAGAGAGAGAGAGAGAGAGAGAGAGAGAGGAGAGAGAGAGATAAATCAATCAATGCAAATCAAATTCTTTTATTTCGAAGATATGTCTGTCTTGAGAGAGAGAGAGAGAGAGAGAGAAGAGAGAGAGAAGAGAAGAGGAGAGAGAGAAGCAGACGAGAGACAGGACGAGACAGAGAGACACAGAGAGACAAAAGGAGAGAGACAGAGACAGCGAGAGAGACAGACAGACAGAGATAGAGACACAGACAGAGAGACAGAGAAACAGAGAGAGAGATAATTTGGAATGCAAAACTAGATAGGCGGAAGCCTTTCAGAGCTCGCCAGTAAAGTAACCAGTTCCTTATTATACACTGCAGTCCCCCCACACACACACACACACACACACACACACACACACACACACACACATCACACACACACACACACACAACACACACACACACACACACACACACACACACACACACACACACACACACACACACACACACAAACCAGGTCAACAGAGCCATCCTACGCCGGTCCAATATCTAGAGACTTGTTTCAACCACCCCCATCTGAGCACACTGACCACACGTGTGGTCAGATTGTGGTCAGACTGGAAACATTGACTGTCCACTTGGTACTGGACACTGTCCACAAGACCGTCTGATAGACGGCCAGCCAGTTTGTTGGAACCATTCAACCGAGACTGTACAGAACCGTTATACTGACAGTGTATAGTATAGGACACTCCTGAACATCTGCCTTCTCTCTTGATAAATATGGCCTACTGCTTTCGAGATATCCCAAAACTGGATGATAGAGAACATGTTACAACTAAACGCTGATAAAACTGAAGCCATCCTTGTAGGGACCCAAAACAAACTCTTCCATTACAACAGCTTCAATAGAATTCGGCAATGCACCAGTCCCTCTATCCATTGCTGTAAAGTATCTAGGGGTCATTATTGACAACACACTCTCTATACAAAAACTCATCACCCAGACCTGCCAGTCGTGCTACTATCAGTTACGGCGTATTAGTGCAATTCGAAAGTACCTGTCCACAGACGCAACATCAAAACTCGTGGCATCTCTCATTCTTTCACGTCTGGACTATTGCAATTCTCTTTTGGCTGGTCTGCCAGCATCATCTATCCACTGCCTTCAACGTATTCAAAACTCTGCAGCTCGACTAGTCCTCAGAAAAAAAATCTGAGCACATTACCCCTCTCTTGCGATCTCTCCACTGGCTGCCTGTACCACAAATAATAAACTATAAGATTAGTACTCTGTTACAAATGTCTCCACAAAACAGCACCCTCCTACCTCTGTGAATGTCTCCACCTGTACACCCCTTCTCGTTCCCTTCGCTCTGCTGCAGATTCCTTGTGCTTACAAACACCTAGATTCAACCAGTCCACTGTTGGCTGTCGCTCTTTCTATGTTTCTGGTCCATCGATTTGGAATGGCCTCCCTATCTCTCTTGGCCAAAGACCTTCTTGTGACACTTTTGAATCTGGCCTCAAGACATAATTATTTGTTTCAAACCTAAGAATTTCCTCTACTGTTTCATTTCATAGCTATCCCTGCTTTTCAACAGCCAAAAATTCCATCACCCTGCAAAGTTATAACGTTGTGTGTGTGTGTTGTTTGTGTGTTAGTGATGTGTGTGTGTTGTTGTGTGTTGTGTGGTGTGATGTGTGGCATGCATTTGACTTGCTTAACTTTATTGCTATTGGTTACATGGCTGTGTAAGAATGAGTTGACTGCAACGCTTTGATTTGTCTGCCCAAGTATACGCGCTATATAAATTTCATATTATCATAATTCATTAATTATTATTATTATTTTATTATTAGTATTATTATTATTATTTTCATTATATTATTGTTTATTATTTTATTTGTTTTTGTTGATCTTTTTATTTATTTATTATTATTTTATATTATTATACTATTATTATTTTATAGTCATGCCATATGTTGCTATATAATGCTTGTATGGTATGTTTTAGTTCACACAATTTTTGTATAATAACTTTATACGTTCAATTTTTTAAAAAATGCTAACCTTATAATGTCAGTATAAAATAAATATTCCATGCAATGTCAATATGCCAAATCTATGACCATGCACTGTCAGTATAATGACTCTGAAGCCACACAGTGTCAGTATATAGTGAATTCATAACCATGCAATTTCAGTATGATAGGTATGTGGCTAATGTCAATGTCTGTACAAAAAATATGTAGCCATACAATGTCAGTACAAGAATATATTCCCATACAATGTCAGTACAATAAATCTATAGCCTTACACTGTCAGTATGATAAATCTATAGCCATGCAATGTCAGTACAATAAATCTATAGCCATACAATATCAGTACAATGTCAGTACAATAAATATATAGACATACAATGTCAGTATGATAAATATGTAGCCATACACTGTCAGTATGATAAATCTATAGCCATACAATGTCGTACAATAAATCTATAGCCATACAATGTCAGTATGATAAATCTATAGCCATACAATGTCAGTATGACAAATATGTAGCCATACAATGTCAGTACAATAAATCTATAGCCATACAATGGCAGTACACTAAATATATAGCCATACAATGTCAGTACAATAAATCTATAGCCACACAACGTCAGTACAATACATCTATAGCCATACAATGTCAGTACAATACATCTATAGCCATACAATGTCAGTACAATACATCTATAGCCATACAATGTCAGTACAATGAATATATAGCCATACAATTTCAGTAAAATGAATCTATAGCCATACAATGTCAGTACAATAAATATATAGCCATACCATGTCAGTATGATAAATCTGTAGCAATACAATGTCATTACAATAAATCTATAGGCTTACACTGCCAGTATGATAAATCTGTAGCCATACAATGTCAGTACAATGAATATATAGCCATATAATGTCAGTACAATGAATATATAGCCATACCATGTCAGTATGATAAATCTGTAGCAATACAATGTCATTACAATAAATCTATAGCCTTACACTGCCAGTGTGATAAATCTGTAGCCATACAATGTCAGTACAATAAATATATAGCCATAGAAAGTCAGTACAATAAATCTATAGCCATAAAATATCAGTACAATAAATCTATAGCCATACAATGTCAGTACAATAAATCTATAGCCATACAATATCCGTACAATAAATCTATAGCCTTACACTGTCAGTATGATAAATCTATAGCCATACAATGTCGTACAATAAATCTATAGCCATACAATGTCAGTACAATGAATATATAGCCATACAATGCCAGTATGATAAATCTGTATCCATAAAATGTCAGTACAATAAATA
>CM054149.1:62760880-62768380 GCA_028751875.1 Rapana venosa | reverse complement strand
AATAGGGTTTTCTTCGCTTTTGGATACGCTGCCACAAACTTACAGAGCGTAATTATACAGTAACACATGACGGATTGAGACTGTTGAAGAATAGGCTCTTGGGATGGTCAGCATTGACTGGTGGTTAGAGTGATGCGCATTGCGCTGGTGATCTACTGACCCGGGGCTCGAATCTCGTTCAAGAGAATTTTTCCTCTGGAGTTCACATCAGCGCCGACTCCACTCTCCCCTCAAAACTCCTTCGGATGATACTATAAACCGAGGTCCCGTGTGCGAACGCACGCAGAACATCTTGCACACACATTACAATCCGTTCCGCTTTTTTAGAAGAGTAGGCCATTGTGTGCCGGTGGGAACGGATGACAAAATTCACAAACCTGCATATACACAGGAGACTGGATGTAAAAATTAAAGTAGGAGCGCTTATTCCAATTTTCCTCAATATTAAAACATAAAATGAAATTTAAAAAAACACCTTTGACCGAAAAATAAGTTAGGTGCATTCTGGTGAGAATGACATAACATCTATACTTTTCAAAAGACATTGTGTGTGTGTGTGTGCGTGCGTGCGTGCATGCGCGTGCACTCGCGCGCACGTGTGTGTGTGTGTGTGTGTGTGTGTCTGTGACTGAAGCCATCCCCAAAATCGTTGTTGCAGTGTCCAGGTGGGAGGGACAGTGGCGGTAGTTGGGGGGTGAGGGGTGGTGGGTGGTGGTGGTTTGCTAGTGCTTGGTTATGCAACGTGTGTATGGCGACTTCATCAGCACTTCCTCAGCACTTCCTCAGTGTATTTCACGGCGTCCACTTGGTAAACGATCGATCACTACCCCTACATAGCTGCGCAACAAGGTGGCAACAGCCTGTCACGTTGCTCATGCTGTCTGTCTGTTTGGCTGTCTCTTTCTCTCTTTTTCTCACTTTCTCTCTCTCTCTCTCTCTCTCTCTCTCTCTCTCTCTCTCTCTCTCTCTCTCTCTCTCTCTCTCTCTCTCTCTCTCTCTCTCCTACCTGTCTGTCTGCCCGCTTGTCTGTCTGTCTGTCTGTTTGTCTGCGTATGTGTGTCTGTGTGTCTGTGAGTGTGTCAGTCAGTCAGCATGTCTGTCTGTCTGTCTGACTCTCTCTCTCTTCTGTCTGTCTGTACGTCTGTCTGTCTGACTGTCTCTCTGTTGTCTGCCTGTTTCTGTCTCTATCTCCCTCTCACTTCTATCTGTCTGTCTGTATCTCTCCCTCTATCTCCCTCCCTCCCTCTCTCTCTTCCTCTCTCTCTTCCTTTCTCTCTCTACCTCCCCTCCTCTCTCTCCCCTCTCTCTCTCCCTTCTCTCTCTCTCCCCCCCTCCTCCCTCCCTCCCTCACTTACTCTCTCTCTCTATTTCTCTCTGTCTGTGTGTAACACTCCATCATCAGCTGTTAACAAGGACAGGATAAGCTGGGCTGATTTCATTGCCGTTTGATGGAATCGATCCCGTGACAGGCCTGGGCTTTTGTTATGTCAGCTGCTGAAGTGGATTGACCTGGCCCTGCCAGCACTGAATCAGTTGCCAGTGTGAGGGTTGGCTTAGGGTAGTCTTGTACGCTTAACTTGGTGACGATCAGCTTGAGGAGGTATCGTCAGAGAGGTATTCGGATTCGGATTCGGAATATTTATTCATGTAAAGGCCATTGCCCCTAATGTAAAGGTAAAGGATTCCCATAAACTATAAGGTCGTGCACTGGGTGACCGTTTGCGCGCCTTGGCTTCAGTACAGTTCCCCCAGTTCACCCAGCTGTAAATGGGTACCTGCCCTCTTTAGGGTCAGGGAAGGTAAAGCAGTGAGGGAGAGGAGATGGGCGCCGCCCTCAATATGCTGGCCCTAGAGAAGTGAGGTCTCTGACGCCTCGCCCCTAAGGGGTACAGTACACAGGTAATATGAATGAAATCACTCAAAATACACACACACACACATTAACAAACTTTAATAAGTCAGCACTGATCGTAATTTGAACGCCTTATATGAGTAGATCGATACATGCCGGACAATATTTTCGTTCTTAGATGACAAGAAGTAAACACAGACGAAACTGGCAAGAGTTTTTGTAAAATTCCAATGGTTTATACCGTGCCCTTATCTTACTGAGATTCGGACAACACAACATGAAGTGCATTTCGTCCTCATTTCCAGTTTTACACAATGGACAAGTCAAATCCAATTCAGAATATGTTTTGTAGCGATTTTGGTGTGTACTAATTTCTGAAATGCCAAATCTAAACCTGGTCATAATAAATGTCAAGTGTTTGTCTATATCCATTTTCAGATGCCAGAGAGGGAGCTAAAGAGAGTGCTACTGGTAAACCGCATACTATGTACACTTACAGCAACATAGGCCCGCGACACCTGATCAGATCTGCTCTACATTCTTTCTCCTTTCGCTCTCTGAGGCCTGATTGGGACATTGCTGTCACATCCTTCAGTCTTTGAGGCCTGATTGGGACATTGCTGTCACATCCTTCAGTCTTTGAGGCCTGATTGGGACATTGCTGTCACATCCTTCAGTCTTTGAGGCCTGATTGGGACATTGCTGTCACATCCTTCAGTCTTTGAGGCCTGATTGGGACATTGCTGTCACATCCTTCAGTCTTTGAGGCCTGATTGGGACATTGCTGCCACACCCTTCACTCTCTGAGGCCTGATTGGGACATTGCTGCCACACCCTTCACTCTCTGAGACCTGATTGGGACATTGCTGTCACACCCTTCACTCTCTGAGGCCTGATTGGGACATTGCTGTCACACCCTTCACTCTCTGAGGCCTGATTGGGACATTGCTGTCACACCCTTCACTCTCTGAGGCTTCGTTATGACATTCACCTTCACCTATCCGTAGTCCCGCGGACTTTGTGGGGCACTAATGAAGATATTGCAACCAGCTTCCTCCACTACCCAAGGTCCTCTGCTTTCTGTAGCAAATCGTTCCACTCAAGGCCTGTCCACTCTCTGATGTTGTCCTCCCATCGTTTTCTCTGTCTGCCTCTTCGTCTCCCTCCTTGTACTGTTCCCTGTAGGACAGTCTTGGCCAGTCCACATGTTCGTGTCACGTGGCCGTACCACTTTAGTTTGCGTTTTTTCACTGAAGTCAGGAGTTCTTCATATGGTCCGATGACGTTTTTAATTCTGACCTTCACTTCCTCATTAGTGATGCGATCTCTGTATGACATACCAGGGAATTTGCGAAAGCACCTCATCTCCATTGCCTGTATCCTTTTCTCAATGCCTGCTGTTATGGTCCACGTCTTAAATGCGTACAAAACTATGGACATGATATTTGTTGGAACATTGCTCTCACATTGCTCTTTGTGGCCTTATTGGTGACATGGCTCTCACATTGCTCTTTGTGGCTTTATTGGTGACATGGCTCTCACATTGCTCTTTGTGGCTTTATTGGAACATGGCTCTCACATTGCTCTTTGTGGCTTTATTGGAATATGGCTCTCACATTGCTCTTTGTGGCTTTATTGGAACATGGCTCTCACATTGCTCTTTGTGGCTTTATTGGTGACATGGCTCTCACATTGCTCTTTGTGGCCTTATTGGTGACATGGCTCTCATATATTTCGCTCCCTGAGGCCTCAGTGGGACATTGCTCTCTCATTAATCTTTGTCGCCTTAGTGGGACATTGCTCTCGCATTCATTTGTGTGGCCTCATTGGAACATTGCTGTCACATCATTCACCCTTTAAGGCTGACATCATTGGGATATTACTCTCATATCCTTCACCCTTTAAGGCTGATATCATTGGGATATTACTCTCATATCCTTCACTCTTTAAGGCTGACCTCATTGGGATATTGCTCTCATATCCTTCACTCTTTAAGGCTGACCTCATTGGGATATTACTCTCATATCCTTCACTCTTTAAGGCTGACCTCATTGGGATATTACTCTCATATCCTTCACTCTTTAAGGCTGACCTCATTGGGATATTACTCTCATATCCTTCACTCTTTAAGGCTGACCTCATTGGGATATTACTCTCATATCCTCCACCCTTTAAGGCTGACATCATTGGGACATTACTCTCATATCCTTCACCCTTTAAGGCTGATATCATTGGGATATTGCTCTTATATCCTTCACTCTTTAAGGCTGACATCATTGGGACATTACTCTCATATCCTTCACTCTTTAAGGCTGAGCTCATTGGGACATTGCTCTCATAACCTTCACTCTTTAAGGCTGACCTCATTGGGATATTGCTCTCATATCCTTCACTCTTTCAGACTGAGCTCATTGGGACACTGCTTCAAAACTCTGCCAGGCAGTGTCACTGACAGCTGGGGCAAGTGTGACCTGTCAGAGGTCTGACCTCATCTCTTCTGCTGGCTGTCGGCTTGCTGGCTGTATTTGTACGGCATCCATACACCCGGCTATAGTTAGACCTCACCCCCGCACCCCTACCCCCGTGAATGATTGACCAGTCTTAACGTGGAGTTTTTGAAATGTTGTGTCGGCACAAAACACGATCTTGAAACAAAGTATCGCCCAAAGATATTTCATTGGAAAAATGCCCCTACCGATGTCAACTCCATGGCAAATTATATCTTTGATAAAAGAAAAAAGCTACCCAATGGAGTTTTCCCGCTGGCCTCAGCCGACAAATTGAGGCTTCAGGGCAACTAATTAAACAGTTCACGAGGAAAACATACATTTTTTTCGAAAACAGGCAGGAGAATGTGCTAGGTAGGTAGCACCCTCCTACCTCTGTGAATGTCTTCTTCACCTGTACACACTCCGTCCTCCTTCTCTCTTCTATGCTGCAGACACCCTGTGCTTACAAATTATCTAAATTTCAAACATCCTCTGAAGTCGGAGTATGGCTGTCTTTATGGCCAGGTACTTAAAAACAGTCACAGACGCATACTTTTCATTCAGTGTGCAATTTTAATCTCACAGTGATTCCCAGGTGGGATGAGTGAATCAGAGTGCACATTCTGGGGTGTTAAGCTGGGGAATGCACAACCACAAAAACAACAACAACAACAACAATAATAATAACAACGACGACGACGACAACAACAACAGCAGCAACAACAACGACGACGACAACAACAACAACAGCAACAACGACGAGAACGACGACGACAACAACTAAAACAACAACCTACATTCAAACAATTCACCGTTGGCCTTCGCTCTTTCTCTATTTCTGGTCCATTGATCTTGAATCAACTCACCACTCCCCCTACCCCCTCCCACACCAATCCCCAATCTTCCTTCGCCAAAAGCCTACTTATGACACTTAAGAATTTAGCCTCAAGACATACTCATTTCCAGCCTAGCATTTTCCCTGGATGCTTCGTCTCATAATCTGTCCCTGCTTTCACCAGCATGGATTTCCATTACGCTGCTAAAATGTATTACCTTCATGTGTGTGTGTGTGTGTGTGTGTGTGTGTGTGTGTGTGTGTGTGTGTGTGTGTGTGTGTGTGTGTTGTGTGTTTGCGTATGTATTTATGTGTGTGTATGAGAGAAGTGTGTATGTAGTGAGTGGTGTGTGTGTGTTGTGTGTGTGTGTTGTGTGTGTGTTGTGTGTGAGAAAGAGAGAGGAAGAAGAGAGAGAGAGAGAGAGAGAGAGAGAGAGAGAGAGAGAGAGAGAGAGAGAGGAGAGAGAGAGAGAGTGTGTGTGTGTCTGTGTCTGTGCAAATTTGAATTTGTTAAAACTATTTGACATTGGATCACCGTGTAAGAACAGGCTGAATGCAAGGGCTTTGATTTGTTATTATAAGATATAGCGCTATAGAAATTTTAAACTAAGCAAGAGATAGAGAGAGAGGGGGGGATTGCAAGGTAGTGGAAAATTCAGAAACCAAGAGAATGACAGAAAAAGGGAATTTAAGGCACAGAATTTCTAGAAAGTGGGTATGTTCTGATGTTATCCTCCCAGCTCTTCCTTGGTCAGGATAACATCAGTGAATGGACAGGCCTAGAACTCAACAAAACCCTGAGAAAGGCAGAACAGAGAGAAGAATGGAGGGAACTGGTTGCTGAGTCTTTGAAGGTGCCCCCACGGTCGTCAGACTACGGGACAGATAGATAGATAGATAGATAGGGTATGTTCTTGATACTTAAAGTACACCGCTGTATCCCCAAGGACGAAGGGAGGGGGGAGGGAGGGGGGTACAAGCATTTTTTTCTGTTCCCTTTTATTCCAGAACATAATAGCAAAGGAAAGGATAAAAGAAAAACAAAACAACAACAACAAAAACAACAATAGCAACACACACACATACACACGCACGCACGCACACACACACACAAAACCCTCACTTCATCATTCCCCCTTACCCCTCTCGTCTAATATCACAGTGAACAGCCCTAAAATCGAAGAGAGAGAGAGAGGGGAGAGAGGGAGAGAGGAGGGGAGAGAGAGAGAGAGAGAGAGGGGAGAGAGAGAGAGAGAGGGGGGGGGGAGGGAGGAGAGGGGAGAGAGAGGGGAGGGAGAGAGAGGGGAGAGAGAGGAGAAGAGGAGGAGGAGAGAGAGAGGAGAGAGAGAGGGGAGAGGGGAGGAGAGGGAGAGAGAGAGAGGAGGAGAGAGGAAGAGAGAGAGAGAGAGAGAGAGAGAAAAAGTCAAATAATGAAATTTTTTGTCTGCAGTGCACCATGTTTGTAATATCTGTTTGTTTAAACTATTGATTATTTATCATTGATTTCATGACTGTGTAAGATTAGGTTGAATGCATGTGCTTTGATTTGTCTTTGCAAGATATAGCGCTATATAAATTCCATTTCTTTTTCTTTTCTTCTTCTTTTCTTCTTCTTCTTCTTTTCTTCTTCTTTTTTCTTCTTCTTTTTCTTCTTCTTCTTCTTCTTCTTCTTGCAATTCTTCTTGCAATTCTTCTTCTTCTTCTTCTTCGCAATTCTTCTTCTTCTTCTTCGCAATTCTTCTTCTTCTTCTTCGCAATTCTTCTTCTTCTTCTTTGCAATTCTTCTTCTTCTTCTTCTTCTTCTTCTTCTTCTTCTTTTCTTCTTCTTCTTTCTTCTTCTTCTTTCTTTTCTTCGCAATTCTTCTTTTCGCAATTCTTCTTCTTCTTCTTCTTCTTCTTTTCTTCTTCTTCTTCTTCTTCTTCTTCTTCTTCTTCTTCTTCTTCTTCTTCTTCTTCTTCTTCTTTTCTTCTTCTTCTTCTTCTTCTTTTTTCTTCTTTCTTTTCTTCTTCTTCTTCGCAATTCTTCTTCTTCTTCTTCTTCTTCTTCTTCTTCTTCTTCTTCTTCTTCTTCTTCTTCTTCTTCTTCTTCTTCTTTCTTCTTCTTCTTCTTCTTCTTCTTCTTCTTCTGCATTCTTCTTCTTCTTCTTCGCATTCTTCTTCTTCTTCTTCTTCTTCTTCTTCTTCTTCTTCTTCTTCTTCTTCGCAATTCTTCGCAATTCTTCGCAATTCTTCGATTCTTCTTCTTCTTCTTCTTCGCAATTCTTCTTCTTCTTCTTCTTCTTCTTCTTCTTCTTCTTCTTCTTCGCAATTCTTCTTCTTCTTCT
>CM054149.1:62745880-62755880 GCA_028751875.1 Rapana venosa | reverse complement strand
TATTATTATTACTATTATTAGAAATGCAAACTGCTCAGCGATGACCTCTATCGCCTCTAAGAGGAGATCTTCCCTGTCATCAGATAACGGTAGGTTTGACAACAAATATCCCGCCCGTCTTTATCCGGGCCTTATGCTTTTAGAAGGAGATGCACGTTGTTTTGTATGTAGTTGTTGCTGTTGTTTTGTTGTCGTTGTTGGTGATGGTACTGTTGTTGCTGTTGTTTTTGTAGTTGCTGTAGTTGTTGCTGTTGTTGTTAGTAATGCTGTTGTTGTTATTGTTGTTGTCACTTTTGCTGTTGATGCCGTTGATGGTAGTAGTGGTGGTGCTGTTAGTAGTAGTAGTAGTAGCAGCAGCAGCAGCAGCAGCAGCAGCAGCAGCAGCAGCAGCAGCAGCAGCAGCAGTAGTAGTAGTAGTAGTAGTAGTAGTAGTAGTAGGAGGAGGAGGAGGAGGAGGAGGAGGAGGAGTAGTAGTAGTAGTAGTAGTAGTAGTAGTAGTAGTAGTAGTAGGAGTAGGAGTAGTAGTAGTAGCAGTAGTAGTAGTAGTAGCAGCAGCAGCAGCAGCAGCAGCAGTAGAAGTAGGAGTAGTAGTAGTAGTAGTAGCAGCAGCTGCAGCAGTAGCAGCAGCAACAGCAGCAGCAGCAGCAGCAGCAGCAGTAGTAGTTGTAGTAGTAGTAGTAGTAGTAGTAGTTGTTGTAGTAGTAGTAGTAGTAGCAGCAGCAGTAGTATTAGCAGAAGTATCAGCAGTAGTAGTAGTAGCAGCAGCAGCAGCAGCAGTAGTAGTTGTAGTAGTAGTAGTAGTAGTAGTAGTTGTAGTAGTAGTAGTAGTAGTAGTAGTAGTAGTAGTAGCAGCAGCAGTAGTATTAGCAGAAGTATCAGCAGTAGTAGTAGTAGCAGCAGCAGCAGCAGCAGCAGCAGTAGTAGTAGTAGTAGTAGTAGTAGTAGTAGTAGTAGTAGTAGTAGTAGTAGCAGTAGCAGTAGCAGTAGTATCAGCAGAAGTTTCAGCAGTAGTAGGAGCAGCAGCAGTAGTAGTATTCTAGTAGTAGTAGTAGTAGTAGTATTGTAGTAGTAGTAGTAGAAGTAGTAGTATTGTAGTAGAAGTAGTGTCAGTGTTTGTGTTGTGACTGTTTTCCTTTTTTTGTAGGGGAGGTGAAAAGACGTTTAGAGATGATTACTTAAGTGGTAGATTGACAGAGGACTTAAACTTCCCAGCCCAGGCTCATAATTTCTGCCTAAAGAAATTGCAGTTGCCCTTCATGAGATGAGTAATATGTTTTTGACTTGACTTGACTTTGAGTAAAGAAGATAAGTGGTCAATAATAATATAGCATCAAAGTATCTGCCATAAAGGCACCTGTAACCCGAATTCAGAGGATTTTTTTTCTCTTCTTGAAAGTGAAATTCATGTTGTGACATTAACAAGCTTGCCATGGATAACTACAGTCTCCAGACCAATATTTTTCAAAGCATAAAACACTATTCTAAAATAACACAGGCCTGACCGCTTTTCTTTGCAGAAAACAACAACAACCAAAACTATAGCACTGGATTTTGACCTTGGCCCGTCAGAGGAAAACCCCCCACACACTTTCCAGCTTTCTGGCCACAAAAAACCCTTGATTGTCTTTTCAGGTTAGAATCACAATGAGAAACCCGAGAGATGTCCCCTGTCCCAGAAACTGTTGGAAAGTACGCTTTCACGACACACACAAAAAAGTGAATTCCTCCATGGTCTCTTGTGTCGCTTAATGCCCTGCAATTGCTGTTCTGTTTCTTCTGCAAACAGACACAGATGGATAGGGGGTTGTTCTAAGCTCTATGACCATTTCAGGCCCAGAGGGGGGTGTTGGGGAGGGAGAGGAGGGAGGGAAGAGGGGGGAGGGCAGCTTTGGAAGGACTGGGTTCTGTCCACAGCCTAGGGAGTCTGTACTTTTAGGAGGGAGTTTCAAGTTAAAAGCCGTCTGTCCTTTGGTACACAGCAGAGCACAGCACAGCATGGGGCTGGATAGGACAGGACAGGGCCAAGCAGTTAAAGCCTCCTGGGCATGGATGTTGACTAAGGCTGAACGTGAGGGCAAGAAGATAGGGAACTACACACATACACACACAAGCGCGCGCGCGCGCACGGACACATTCACACACACACACAGGTTGTTTTTTTAAAACTCTATGTATGCATATATATTATCATTGTTATCATATTTTTAGATATATGACTTGAAAAAAGCAACTGCACTACTTATTCAATGTACCATCTGAAAATAGAAGTGTGACTTTGGTTTTGACTTTGACACACACACGGACGCACGGACACACACACACACACACACACACACACACACACACACACACAATCACACACACACACACACACACACTCCTTCAAAAGTTTGGACCAGACTTTAAACTAACGCTCTGTGAGCACACGCACACCGGACATTTTGTGCATATGTTAAAAACCTTGATCCATTTGTGACAGATTTCAAAACAGTAGGCCATTGTGTGCGGTTGGGAACGGATGACAAATATTTACAAAACTGCTTGCGTAATTGAAAAATCAGACAAACACGAATAAAAACTAACACCAACACACACAAAACACACACACACACACACAACACACACACACACACATACACACACTCGCGTGCGTACGCGAGAGAAAGCGTACGTTGCATGTGTGTTTCCTCGCTCCATCATTATTATGTGCAATGGCGTTGTTGGTGTGGTAGTGTTTTTCAGGACATCTGCAACTACCTAGTGTCATTTCTCTCCCAGGATATTTTTCCTGCGGTTTTACTCTAATTTATTTATGCATCTATCTATTGTTTTTTGTTTGTTTCCTTGCTTGTTTGTTTGTTTGTTTTGCTTGTGATTATGTGCTTGTTGATTTTTGCAAAAACCGCACGCAGAATGTTCATTATTGTGTGTTTTACATTCATGGCGCGTGTGTGTAGGCGTATGTGTGTTTGTTCGTGTGTTTGTGCATGTGCGCGCGCGCGCGCGTGCGTGTGTGTGTGTGTGTGTGTGAGTGAGAGAGAGAGAGAGAGGTGGCTATTAGCATGATGGGGAAAAGGCATTTATCTCATTTCTGTTTTTTTAAAAAGACCACAATTATTAGATAAAAGGCTCACTTTGTCTCATCTACAATGCAAATATTTTGGTAAATTATAGCATAGTTTTGCGTGCGTGCGTGCGTGTGTACGTGCGTGCGTGTGTGTATGTGTGTGTCACACACTCTCTCTCTCTCTCTCTCTCTCTCTCTCTCTCTCTCTCTCTCTCTCTCTCTCTGTCTGTTTCTTTCCCTAAGTGTTTCTGAATGACTGTCAATATCTTTCTGTTTGCTATTGTGGTTGATTACTTGATTGAATGATCGATTGATTGATTAACTTGCTTGTTCTTTGGCAGGGCTGCATGAACAAGCAACAATTTTGCTTGTTATTTTCCTTTAAAAAATGTTTGTTCCATCAAATGTTCTCTCTCTTTCTGTCTATCTCTCGGTCGGTCTCTGTCTCTCTGTTTGTCTGTCTGTGTGTTTGTCTGTCTGTGTCTCTGTCTGTCTGTCTGTCTCTCTGTGTATGTGTGTGCAGTTAATGTAATTGTTTGCTTTTTATTTTATTTATTTTCAATTTATTCTTTTATACCAAGGATAATGGAATAAGCATTTATGTGGGTTTTTTACATCCAGTCCCAGTGTGTATGCGGATTTGTAAATTCTGTCATCTGTTCCCATCGGCACACAATGGCCTACTCTTACGAAAAGCGGAACAGGATTTAGCGTGTGCGCAAGATGTTCTGCGTGCGTTCGCACACGGGACCTCAGTTTTTAGTCTCATCCGAAGGACTTTGGGGGAGAGTGGAGTCTGCACTGGTGTTAACTCCAGAGGAAAATATCCCCTTGAACTTGAATCGAACCCGGGTCGTAAGATTGCGAGCGCAATGTTCTTACCAGTGGCCTATCCCGTCCCCCCTCCCGTTTGTGTGTATGCGTGTGTGTGAAGGAGAAAGAAAGAGAGAGAGAGAGAGAGAGAGAGAGAGAGAGAGAGGAGAGAGAGAGAGAGAGAGAGAGAGAGAACGAGAGAGAGAGAGAGAGAGAGAGAGAGAGAGAGAGAAAGAAAGAGAGAGAGAGAGTTTATTATCGCTGCTGACATACAGCTTTGTAGACCAAGCAGCCAGACGCAGAAAGCAGAAATCCATGGTTCACTTTCTTAACCAATCCTGGCGTCTTCATCAATGCCCTCACCACCACGATATATTATGTCACCTGCGTGCTAGTCTTGGGAACGAGAAGAGAAATGTACATCCGATGTTCAGCACGCGACCAGTGCGCCCCAAGAACATGTAATGCGTTGCAATGCTTGATGGAAGAGGGGGGGGGGGGGGGGGGGAGGAGGTGGGACGGGATAGCCTAGTGGTTAGAACATTGCGCTCGCAATCTGACGACCCGGGTTCGAATTTCGTTTTAGAGGATTTTTTTTCCCTCTGGAGTGAACATCAGTGCAGACTCCACACTCCCTCCAAAAGTCCTTCAGATGAGACTATAAACCGAGGCTCCGTGTGCGAACGCACGCAGAACATCTTGCGCACACGTTAAATCCTGTTCCGTTATTCGTAAAGATTCATTTGATTCTTTTATATAGAGGATAATGGAATAAGCACTTATGTGCTTTTCTACATCCAGTCTCCGTGTGTATGCGGTTTTGTACATTTTTGTCACCTGTTCCCACTGGTACACGATGGCCTACTTTTACGAAAAGCGGAACAGGATTTAGCGTGTGCCCAAGATGTTCTGAGTAGGCCATTGTGTGCTGGTGGGAACAGGTGACAAAAATTTACAAAATCGCATACACACGGGGACTGGATGTAAAAAAAAGCACATGAGCGCTTATTTCATTATCCTTGATATAAAAGACTAAATAAAAAAAATACAAGCATATAATATTACGAAGCACATTTTCATACAACACAGACGCCATCTTGCATTTCATACCGGAAGTAACGATTGTCTTTATTCCCAAACGGATCACAAATTTTTAGTGGCAAATCTAAATACCACAGAACTCAAAGCAGTAAGACATTATATATTACTTCCTTCGTAACATAACATACGAATTCGGAACAAAAAGGAAAAACCCTCATCTTAACTGAGAAATATGTACATAGGCAGACAGGAAAAATGTACATAGGCAGACAGGGAAAAGAAACTCTGCCGGCTTCCCCTCTCAGGGGACATAACGTCACGGTTTATGTCGAAACATTGGCCAAGATTGTGAAGACATACACAATGGAATGTGACGTTAAGTGGCCAGCACTGTACCCTCTCCTTTGATTACAGAAGACACAAGGGAAAAAGGTGTGTGTGTGGGGGGGGGGCGGAGGGAGTGGGAGTAGAAAGGGGTGGTGGTAGTGTTGGTGACGTAGAGGATAGAGTTCTGAGGGTGTACTTTGTCAGTGACAGATTGGAGGTTCAAGCCTTTATTTAGAATGTCTGTTGTAGAGTTTTCTGTTTTGCCGGGCTGGCTGGTTGGATGGTTGGTTGGATGGTTGGTATGTTGGTTGGCTGGTTGGTTGGCTGGTTGGCTGGTTGGTTGGCTGGTTGGTTGGCTGGTTGGCTGCTTGGTTGGTTGGATGGTTGGTTGGTTGGTTGGTTGAATGGCTGGTTGGTTGGTTGGTTGGCTGGTTGGCTGGCTGCTTGCTTTTCTTTTCTTTTTTTAAATTTTTTTATTTACTGGAGTTTTAACACTAGCACTACCTCAGTTTGCCCAGATGTCTTGCTCCTTGAAGCTTTAAGCTGAGGTGCAGAGTGCAAATACCGACAGACAGACTATTTCATGGTGCAGAGTGCAAATACCGGCAGACTATTTCATGGTGCAGAGTGCAAATACCGGCAGACTATTTCATGGTGCAGAGTGCAAATACAGGCAGACTATTTCATGGTGCAGAGTGCAAATGCAGGCAGACTATTTCATGGTGCAGAGTGCTAATACAGGCAGACAGACTATTTCATGGTGCAGAGTGCAAATACCGGCAGACTATTTCATGGTGCAGAGTGCAAATACCGGCAGACTATTTCATGGTGCAGAGTGCAAATACGGCAGACTATTTCATGGTGCAGAGTGCAAATACGGCAGACATGACTATTTCATGGTGCTAGTGCAATTTACCGCAGACTATTTCAAAGGGCAGAGTCAATACCAGCAGGAACGGGTATTTCATGTGCAGAGTGCAAACCGGCAGACAGACTTATGTTCATGGTGCAGAGTGCAAATACCGGCAGACAGACTATTTCATGGTGCAGAGTGCAAATACCGGCAGACAGACTATTTCATGGTGCAGAGTGCAAATACAGGCAGACTATTTCATGGTGCAGAGTGCAAATACCGGCAGACTATTTCATGGTGCAGAGTGCAAATACAGGCAGACAGACTATTTCATGGTGCAGAGTGCAAATACCGCCAGACAGACTATTTCATGGTGCAGAGTGCAAATACCGGCAGACTATTTCATGGTGCAGAGTGCAAATACCGACAGACTATTTCATGGTGCAGAGTGCAAATACCGACAGACTATTTCATGGTGCAGAGTGCAAATACAGGCAGACTATTTCATGGTGCAGAGTGCTAATACCGGCAGACTATTTCATGCGCATGTTTAAAACTGTTCACTGCATAGTGAGGACTGGCTACACTATGGGTAGTAAAAAGGTAAAGGTGTCCCATAACCTATGTGGTCGTAGAGGAGCGAGGCATCAGAGACCTCAGCTTTTCTAGGGGCCAGCATATTGAGGGCGGCACCCATCTCCTCTCCCTCGCTGCTTTACCTTCCCTGACCCTAAAGAGGGCAGGTACCCATTTATAGGTGGGTGAACTGGGAGACTATACAGAAGCCAAAGCACGCAATCGGTCACCCATCCAAGTGGTAGCCACGCTCGATGCTGCTTAACCTTAGCTGGGGAATGCGAGTGCTCTGACCACTGAGCTATCCCGTCCTCTGGGCTGTAGTTACAGGTAATACAAATATACCCAGCCAAGTTCCATTTTCTTCAAGACACAAACTAGAAAATAATAACATCTCCAGTGCACTATTCCAATGGATTCTGAAAGAATTCTGGTAGAAGTTAGGGTAGGTCACAGCAAATGAAAGAAACAGCTCTGCAATAACTTCGAGAAAACAAGTGTTTATGTGAAATAAAAAGAGGAAGAACACACACTTGCGTGTACACACACACACACACACACACACAACACACACACACACACACACACACACACACACATGCACCCACACACGCACGCACGCACACACATGCTAAAACACACACAGTCTCACACGCACACACATACACACACACGCACAAACACGCACGCACGCATGCACACACACAGCTAACTTTACTCTCCCCCCACCCACATCTTATTCATGTAACTTCAAACCCTCACTCTCTAAATATTCACCAACCTATTACTGCTATGCATCTGTTTGGGCTTGTTGAACTTGCCACTGCTACTGCTACCACTGCTTTTGTTGCTGCCACTGTTGCTTTTGTTGTTGTTGTTATTGTAGCAGTGTTTATAAACGAAGACGAAACATTCTGAAGCTGTAGCTGAAATGTGTGTATGTTTCCTGTGACTGGCCCTGACACTGACTGTCAGAGAGAATGCAGAGATGTAGTCAGCGCAGCCAGCTCCTCTGTCAGTTAGTGCAGCAAGCCAAAGCACCCAGGCTTTGATACAGCGGCTGCAGGCTGTGGAATGCTGTGTGGGTGTGGGCTTTGTCTGGGTCTGTGACCGTCTCTTGGCATACCGCTCTGCTCTCTTCTTTTGCAGGAAAAGATTCCTGGGATGTCGGAATATTATGCCTGTCTACAAGGCGAAGTATGTGGAAGCAGCCATGCACGCGTGCGTACGCAAGAACGCACGCGTGCGTACGCAAGCACGCACGCACGCACACACACACGCGCGCGCACACGCGCACATGCACACATGCACAAACACACACACATGCAAATAGACACACACGCATGCAAACAAAGACATACACACAAACACATACACACAAGCACACACACACACACACACGCACACCCACCCACACACACACACACACACACACACACATCACACCGCACGTAACACACACACTCCACCACACACACACACCATACACACAACACAACACACACTGCTCATTCAGAGTGTACTGAGAAACTCACAATCAATCTTAAGTACCGGGTGTGAGACGCAAGTGCAGTGCATATTCTGGATAACTTCCAGATCAGGGTGTGTAAGCTGAGGAATACCCGAAAACAACAGTAACAACAACAACAATAAAACAGCAGCACAACAACAACAACAACAAAAGCAGAAGTAGCAGCAGCAACAACAAACCCATGCAGATGCATAGCAGTAATAACTTAGGTGAGAACTTAGCGGAGTGATAATTTAAAGTTACATAAATTGGATAGTTTGTATAGGCCTGAGGAGAGGCTATGTGTGTTTGTGTGTGTGTGTGTGTGTGTGTGTGTGCGCGCGCATGCATGTGTGTGTGTGCGTACGTGCGTGCGTGGCTGCTTCCGCATACCTCCCTTTGCAGGCATAATATTCTGACATCCCAGGAATCTTTTCCTGCAAGAGAAGAGAGCAGAGCGGTATGCCAAGAGACGGTCACAGACCCAGACAAAGCCCACACCCACACAGCATTCCACAGCCTGCAGCCGCTGTATCAAAGCCTGGGTGCTTTGCTTGCTGCACTAACTGACAGAGGAGTTGGCTGCACTGACTACATCTCTGCGTTCTCTCTGACTGTTAGTGCCAGGGCCAGTCACAAGAAGCATACATGTATACACAATTTTTTGTCTGACAGTTACAGCGTCACAATAATTCGTCTTGTTTTATAAACACAGCAACAACAACAACAATAACAGAAACAAAAACAACAATAGCAACAACAAAACAGCAGCAGCAGCAGCAGCAACAACAACAAAACAGAAGCGATAGCAACAACAACAAAATTAGTAACAACAAAACAGCAGCAGAAAAAAACCAACAGCAGCATCAACATCACTAGCACTACCAACCACCACCAACAAAAGCAAAAACAACAACAATAACAATGATAAGACAACAGCAGCAACAACAACAGCACGCAGCAGCACCACCACCACCATCAACAACAAGAACAACAGCAGCATCAAAAACAACAAAAAACAAAACATTAGAAGCAGCAGCAGCAACAACAACAACAACAACATCAGTAAGCAATAACACCATCCCCACCTACATCAACGGCAGCAGCACCAACAATAGCAACAATAACAACAACAGCAACAGCAACAACAACAACACCACCACCATCCACCAACAACGCCAACAACAACACCAACAACAGCATCAATAGCAACAACAACAGCAATAGCAACAGCACGTATCTGTAAACCTTGCGATTTGACCCACTTACGTCTTTCAAATGTCTCCTAAGCTTGTTTTCTAAACAAGTAATTTACAGACCAACAAAAGAGACTAGCATCAACAGTGGCGGGCTCTCGGAAATAAACAGTAAAGTTATGCCAAAAAATGATAAAATGTGAAAATATGCTCTTTCCTATGGACATGACTTCGGGATGTTGCCAGCATCGTTGGAATCTAAACGTTTACACAATGACAGCATTAAGTCATAGACACCAGAATGAGGAAAGGAATATTCTTTAAAACAACATCACCAACAGCACAAATCTCATGAAGACGTGTGTGTGCGTATGTGCGCGTGTGCGTGCGTGCGTGCGTGTGCGTGCGTGTGTGTGTGTGATGTGCGCGTGAATGCGCGCGTGGAAAATGGGCCCTTACAACGAATTTTCCTTCACTCTTGTCTTTCCAATTTGTTCACTCAGTCAAAACGATGTTTTTAAACGTAAATGAATAATAATGCTGGACCAGACTAAACTCCAGCATGAATCATTACGGGATTAAACATTTTTGATCACTGAACTGTTGCCTAAAACGAG
>CM054149.1:62740880-62743380 GCA_028751875.1 Rapana venosa | reverse complement strand
TATTAAAGAAAAACAACATTGAATGTATGATGTACACGTTGCATTACAGAAAAAAGAAGGCTCTAATGCTGTGGATCGGTGGTCTAGAGGTAACGCGTCTGCCTAGAAAGCAAAAGTCCAGGTAGGAAGTGTGCGGTGGTTCAATCCCCGTTTGGGCCCGAAACTGTTTACCCATCCATTAAACCATGAGTGGTGATCCTAGGTGGTCTATCAGATGAGACGATAGACCGAGGTCCTGTGTGTTACACAAAATTAACTAGCGCACGTAAACGAAGCCACGGCAACAAGAGAGTTGTCCCTGGAAAAAATCTGTAGAAAGGAAATAAGGAAACAAATACAGATGCAGACAAGAAAAGAAAACAAAATATGGGTTGCGCTGCTGTTGTGGCGACGCGCTCCCTCCTTGAAGAGCAGCCCGAATTTCACGCAGAGAAATCTGCTGTGACTTAGAGTGGTATAAGGTAAAAAAAAAAAAAATAGAGGTGACTGCAGCACTGAAAGACGGCCACGGGGTAGCCTGGTGATTAGAGTGATGTCTTTGTGGTCTGCTGACTCAGGCTCGAATCTCGTTCAAAAGGATTTTTCCTCTGGAGTTAACATCAGTACCGACTCCACGCTCCCCAAAAGTCCTTTGGATGAGACTATAAACCGAGGCCCTGTGTGCGAACGCACGCAGAACATCTTGCGAACACGTTAAAATCCGTTCTGCTTTTCGGAAGTGGAGGCCATTGTGTGCCAGTGGGAACGGATAACCAAATTAACAAAATTTCATACAAACGGGACTCGATAAAAAACAAAAACACAAACGAGTACTTATTCCATTATCCTCGAAGCAAAGAAATAAAAAAGATAATAAAGAGATGACAACAAAGTAGAAGGAGTTAGAATGTGGCAGAGAGAACAGATTGGAACTGCACTGTCCCCCTTTGAGAAGTCCGGGCATCTGTCAGCATAAACAACATCCTCCACCTTCTGGAAGGTCTGTGCTAGAACTCCCTCTTTTCTATCCCCTCTTTGTCTACCTTTGTTTGTTTGTTTGTTTTCTTCCTATCACCTCCTTCTTGGTCTGTTTTCTGTCTTCGTGGCTCCTTCTCCTGCCTTTTTCCAGACAGATTTAGGATATGACAGTTTTCTCCCACACCGAAGTCGGATGCGCTGGGCCTGACTTGTCAGGCGCTTAACGGCAGCACAACACATTTGTTGCTGAAATGACAGACAGCTACAGTTTCTGCTGTAATGTTAGAAGGAGAAGGAGGAGGAGGAGAAGAAGAAGAAGAAGAAGAAGACTGTCATATACGAAAAACACAACAACAACAACAACAACAACAACACAACAACAACAACAACAATAATAATAATAATAATAATAATAATAATAATAATAATAATAATAATAATAATAATAATATAAATGGAATTTATATAACGCTATATCTTGTAAAAAAAACACCCAAATCAAAGCAACAACAACAAAAAACAAAAAAACCACACACACAAACAAACACACACACACACACGCGCGCACACACACACACAAACAAACACACACACACCTAAAAATTCCTCGGATGACGCTATAAACCGAGGTCCCGTGTGCGAACGCACGCAGAACATCTTGCGCACACGTTAAAACATGTTCTGCTTTACGGAAGAGTGGGCCATTGTGCGCCGGTGGGAACGGATGACAACATTTACAAAACTGCATACACACGGGGACTGATTGTAAAAAAACCACATGAATGCTTATTCGTGTATTCTAAACCTAAAAGAGTCAAATAAATAAATAAATGATAGATAAATAAAATCACACACACACACACACATACAGACACACTCGCGCGCGCACACACACAGAGTTGTCAATATAAAGCATTGTACTGTGCTTACACACAGGCACCAAGGGGAAAAAAGCCTATGGAGAAATCGTCAAAGACAAAACTGGTGCTGACAATTTGCAGATCTCTTTACAGGGTATTGCCAGGGGCTGGAGAGCATGCATGTGTCATCAGATGTGTGTGTGTGTGTGTGTGTGAGTGTGCGTGTATGTGTGTGTATGTGTGTATGTGTGTGTATGTGTGTGTATGTATGTGTGTGTGCGTGTGTGTGTGTGTGTGTATGTGTGTGTGCGTGTATGTGTGTGTGCGTGTATGTGTGTGTGCGTGTATGTGTGTGTGTGTGTAGGTGTGTGTAGGTGTGTGTATATTTTTGCGTATGTGTGTGTTCGTTCGTTTTTGTATATAACGTCTGTTCACTATAAGTGATATTAGACGGAAAATAAATACCTATAGCAAAGAACCCCAATAAAAACAAAAACAATAGAAGACAGAGGGAAAGAGAGTCATGTGACAGATTGGTATTCAAACATCACCGTAACACCTAAAAATGCATATAGGGAAAACAATATCAAAGAACTTTAAAGAAACGCGAAAACTGGGCTATGTATAAGATACTTCGAAATAGCAAAAAGAATGTTTACATCCGACAGATTTACGTCTACATT
>CM054149.1:62700880-62735880 GCA_028751875.1 Rapana venosa | reverse complement strand
GCTCTGCAGTGACATCTTCACTGCGCATCTGTAACGTTATCTCCTCTTTCATCTCTGCAGAAACATGCCCTGTCTTCATCTCTTTGCAGTCACAGAGGAAGAAACATGACATGTCTTCATCTTGTTGAAGTCACAGCAGCAGAAACATGGCCTGCCTTCATCTCCCCATAGTCTCTGTCTCATGCAGAAACATGGCCTGCCTTCATCTCCCCATAGTCTCTGTCTCATGCTGAAACATGGCCTGCCTTCATCTCCCCATAGTCTCTGTCTCAGGCAGAAACAGGGCCTGCCTTCATCTCCCCATAGTCTCTGTCTCATGCAGAAACATGGCCTGACTTCATCTCCCTATAATCTCTGTTCCAGGCAGAAACATGGCCTGACTTCATCTCCCTATAATCTCTGTTCCAGGCAGAAACATGGCCTGTTTTCATCTCCCTATAGTCTCTGTCTCAGGCAGAAACATGGCCTGACTTCATCTCCCTATAATCTCTGTCTCATGCAGAAACATGGCCTGACTTCATCTCCCTATAATCTCTGTCTCATGCAGAAAAATGGCCTGACTTCATCTCCCTATAATCTCTGTCTCATGCAGAAACATGGCCTGCCTTCATCTCCCTATAATCTCTGTCTCATGCAGAAACTTGGCCTGTTTTCATCTCTGTAAGTCTCTGTCCCAGACAGAAACATGGCCTGTCTTCATCTCTGTCTCTGTTCCAGGCAGAAACATGGCCTGTCTTCATCTCCCTATAGCCTTTGTCTTTATCTCTCTGCAGTCTGTCCTAGGCAAAAGCATGATCTAGAGCTAATACACATCTCCAGCAAAGCTCCCGTCCAACCCAAGCCTGCTGTGTATAGCCCCGCCGACCACAGATGCTCTATCGGGGCTGTCACATCGTTGATATCGTGGAAGGGATAGCTCAGTGGTCAGAGCACTCGCTTTCCCCCAGCTAAGGTTAAATGGCAATAAAATATTCTGAATCTGAATCTGGTTAAGCAGTGTCAAACGTGGTTACTACTTGGATGGGTGACCGTTTGCGCGCCTCGGCTTCAGTACAGTCCCCCCAGTTCACCCAGCTGTAAATGGGTACCTGCCCTCTTTAGGGTCATGGAAGGTAAAGCAGCGAGGGTGAAGAGATGGGCTCCTCCCTCAATATGCTGGCCCCTTGAGAAGTTGAGGTTTCTGATGCCTTACTCCCCTACGACCTTATAGGTTATGGGACAGCTTTACCTTTTTACCACGCAAATATGCAGCTTTATACAGATTAAAAGAAGATTTAGAAGTAGTTATCCTGTTGTTCCTCTGATCGAGGAAACAGGGAATGCGTTTCTGACATATAATGCGGGCAAAAAGTGTCCCAGGTATTCATGATAATTATCGAACATGTCTGTTTTCCCTGTGTGAGCACTTAAACTGAATCCTCTCTCTTTCCTTTTCTTAATCCTCTCTCAAAGCGCCTGCAAAGTAGCTCGGGGTGGTATTAGGTTAAAACAGAGAAAATGAGAGAGAGAGAGAGAGTGAGAGAGAGAGAGAAAGAGAGAGAGATAGAGAGAGAGAGTCTGAGCTGGGGATGATATTAGGATAACAGAGAGATAGAGAAGAGAGAGAGAGAGAGAGAGAGAGAGAGAGAGAGAGAGAGAGAGAGAGAGACAGAGACAGAGACAGAGACAGAGACAGAGACAGAGAGACAGAAAGACACAGAGAGAGACATTTCATTTCATTTCATTTCATTCTTTTATATCGAGAATAATGGAATAAGCACGTATGTGCTTTTTTTACATCCAGTCCCCATGTGAATGCGGATTTGTGATTTCTGTCATCTGTTCCCACCAGCACACTACGGCCTACACTTACGAAAAGCGGAACAGGATTTAACGTGACAGAGAGACAGAGAGAGACTGAGACAGACAGGGAGACAGACAAAGAGACAGACAGAGATAGACAGACAGAGACAGAGTACGGAGAGATAGACTGGCAGACAGACAGAAACACAGAGACAGAGATGATTATTTCGCAAGAAGGACAGCTCAGACCCCATGTGGCAAGAAAGAGAGCTGAGACACCTCAGCTGTTCATTAACGTATTGATTTGACCAGGCTTCAATAATCTTATCGACACCAATTTAGAGGATCAACGCTTCTCCATCCAAAAATAAAAACCGAGCCCATATGGTTTATTTTCGCTCTTAATTCTGTTTATTGCTTTGTTTGTTTGTTTGTTTGTTTGTTTTGTTCTTTGATTCCTAGTTGAGAAATCCTCAGTGCTGCTCCAAAGGTCGAGTAGATTGCTGGAAAGGCCAGGGTGAGGTGGAAGAGGCTTTGACACAGAGGGGTTGTCCAGAAAGGGTACTGTCTTCCTCATCTCATCTGAGAATCACCGTAAGACTACACGCACACACACACACACGCATGCACGTGCGCGCGCGCACACACACACACGCGCGCACGCACGCGCACCATTCACACACATACCACACACGCACGCATGTACGCGCGCGCGCACACACATTCCATCACACATCACATACACACGCCGCATGCACTCCACCCACGACACACATCACAAAAACCCGCGCGCGCACACAGACACTCACCACGCACATCAACGACACACATACACTCCACACACACACACGCACCACACACTCACACATCACACACACACACTCACACACACACACACTCCCACACACACACACACCACACACCACACACACACACACACTCACACACACACACGCACGCGCGCGCACGCACACACATACACATACACACTGGGGAATAACATTGCCAGTGTAAAAAAAAAAGGTAACGGTAAAAATGTCCCATAGCCTATGTGGTCGTAGAGGAGCAAGGCATCAGAGACCTCAACTTCTCAAGGGGCCAGCATATTATTGAGGGCGGTGCCCATCTCCTTTCCCTCGCTGCTTTACCTTCCCTGACCCTAAAGAGGGCAGGTACCCATTTACAGCTGGGTGAACTGGGGGACTGTACTGAAGGCAAGGAGCGCAAACGGTCACCCATCCAAGTGGTAACCACGCTGGATGCTGCTTAACTTTGGCTGGGGGAAAGCGAGTGCTCCGACCACTGAGCCATCCTCTGTGTGTGTGTGGTGTGTGTGTGTGTGTGTGTGTGTGTGTGTGTGTGTGTGTGTGGTGTGTGTGTGTGTGTGTGTGTGTGTGTGTGTTGTGTTTGTGTGTGTGTGTGCTTGTATGCTCGTTCTAAACACCTCGTTTGATTAGATGGAAACCTTACGATTGTGCACATGACTGTGTTAGAGTGGAGTTAGCCCGAAGATTAATTTTCTAATGTGATTACATATTATAGTGTGCTCCCTGCTCCTTTCCATTTCTTTATATTAGATCTCATGTTTCTTTCATACCATTGTTTTACATTTTTCTCAGTTCGTTTGACTGTAAGCAGTTTGATTCAACTACACTTGTTCATTTTGCTGCTGTGAAGGTCAGTGGAGAAGATAATGGTCAACTGAGCCATCTGTAGCAAGGTGTTTGTTCATTCTCCCGTTCAAAACGTGTCCCTATCTCTGTGTATCTTTCTGTCTCTTCCTCTGCCAGTCTGTCGTCAGTTTTTTTGTACGTCTGTCTGTCCGTCGGTATGTCTGTCTATCTGTCTTTCTCTTAGTCTCTGTCTCTGTCTGTCTCTGTCTGTCTCTGTCTGTCTCTGCCTCTGCGCGTGTGCGTGTGTGTGTGTGTGTGCGCGCGCGCGCGCGCGTGCGCGCGCACGCGTGAATGGATATCCATCCGGCCATACGAACCCGCAAACAAGTATGTCAAATTGCCTTCACGGCCACTGACACTCAAGAGATAATTACACACGCTAGCATCCCCCCACAAAAGGGGAAAAAAAGAAAATAATGATCTCAAGAAGAGAACGTGTAGTGTGGACAAGTGATGGCTAATCCTCCTGTGTCTTCATGCAGAAATAATGACCTGACACAGCAATGCTAGCTAGATCCTTGATGCATGGATGAGCTAATGGAGTCATTAAAGGAAGTACGGGAAAGCCTGGTGGTTAGAGTGATGCACTCGTGATCTGCTGACCCGGGTTCGAATCTCGTTCAAGAGGATTTTTCCTCTGGAGTTAACATCAGTGCCGACTCCACTCCCCCCAAAAGTCCTTCAGATGAGACTATAAACCGAGGTCCCGTGTGCGAACGCACGCAGAACATCTTACGCACAAGTTAAAACCCGTTCTGCTTTTCGGAAGTGTAGGCTATTATATGCCGGTAGGGATTGATGACGTTATATACAAAACCGCATACACACGGGGACTGGATGTAAAAAACGCACATGAATACTTTTTCCATTATTCTGGAAATAAAAGTATAAATAAATGAATAAGAGCGAAAGCGAGTGGCTGAAATACTTCTTGTGTTGGTTTGATGTGACATCTTCCTCGTGACACTGCAGTCAGTCCGTTGTGACACCTTCCTTCTGTCATTACAATCATTCTGCCGTGACACAGCCTTGCATTCAGTCTGTGGTGACACCTCTCTCGTGTTGCTGCAGTCAGTCTGTTGCGACACCTCTCCAATGTTACTGCAGTCAGTCTGTTGCGACACCTCTCTCGTGTTACTGCATTCAGTCTGTTGTGACACCTCTCCAATGTTACTGCAGTCAGTCTGTTGCGACACCTCTCCAATGTTACTGCAGTCATTCTGCTGCGACACCTCTCCAATGTTACTGCAGTCATTCTGCTGCGACACCTCTCCAATGTCACTGCAGTCATTCTGTTGCGACACCTCTCCAATGTCACTGCAGTCATTCTGCTGCGACACCTCGCTCATGTCCCTACAATCAGTGTGTTGTGAGATACAGGCAAGAGAGCAGAGGACACAGCACAGCCACCTCAGGTATCTGCACACAATCTGGCCTTGGCTAAAAGCTTCGTCAGTTATAAAACGCATCTGCTTTTGGGAAGAGTAGGCCATTTGCTAGCGAGTGAGATGGATTGCCACATTAAAAAGAAAGCAACATGAAAACATACACGCATGTGTCGTTTCTAGACAACAGTGCAACTACCTTAATTGATTATAGTTAAAACGATTGCATACACGAAATTTCATAACCTCGGAGCTCTTGTCGATCAACAGGGCGGGGGGTGGGGTGGGGGGTGGAGGAGAGAGGAGGGAGGAAGATGGGGGTGGGGGGGGGGGGGGTAATCCATCAGTGATCAGATTCAGCAATGCTGCAATCGCTCAAACAAAAGTGGAATTTCTTCAAAGCGAAACCTTTGTAGGACCTTAAAAAAAGGCAGACATTGTGCCTTGCGTATTTGGATGCAAACTATGGATAATTAAACTTCGATTTTTGTCTTCCACATGTGACATTTTCCATAACTCTGTGCTTCTGAATGAATACTGCAAAGAATTTATCTGTGAAAATTACAACGATAAATCATTTGGCTTGCACGTACCGCGCTCGCGCCCATGTGAAAGTGTGCGTGTGTGTGTGTGTGTGTGTGTGTGTGTGTGTGTGTGTGTGTGTGTGTGTGTGTGTGTGTGTGTGTGGTGTGTGTGTGTGTGTGTGCGTGCCCGCGCGGACATGATTGTGTTCGTGTGTCCGCGTGTTTGTGCATGTGCTCTGTCTGTCTGTGCTGTCTGTCTGTCTGTCTGTCTGTCTGTCTGTCTGTCTCTCTCTCTCTCTCTCTTCTCTCTCCTCTCTCTCTCTCTCTCTCTCTCTCTCTCTCTCTCTCTCTCTCTCTCTCCTTCGGATGAGACTATAAAGCGACGTCCCGTGTACGAACGCACGCAGAACATTTTGCGCACACGTTAAAACCCGTTCTGCTTTTCGGAAGAGTAGACCCTTGTGTGCCGGTGGGAACGGATGACAAAATTTACAAATTTGCATACACACGGGGACTAGATGAAAGAAAGCATATGAGTGCTTATTCCATTATCCTCGAAATAAAAAAATAACGCTTTTTTAATCTCTCTCTCTCTCTCTCTCTCTTCTCTCTCTCTCTCTCTCTCTCTCTCTCTCCTCTCTCTCTCACACACACACACACATGCACACGCGCGCGCGCGCGCGCACACACACACACTCACACACACACACACACACACACACTCTCATACACACACACACACACACACACACACACACACACACACACACACACACACACACACTTGTCCATTTTCTCTCATACCCTTTCTGTTCCCCTTTGATCATCATGTTGTTTTGTGTGTTCTCCTTTTTCTGTTCTGTGTGTGTTCCTTTGTCACTCGGCTAGTCTTTTTCATGTTTCTTCCCTTTGCGCTTCGCTTTTGTGACAGGGCGGTAATTAGATTACCTCCCATGCTACCAGAGTCCTGTCGGAGCGTTGTGTTTCTAATCCGGATACACCTGCCATTTGTGCGACACTCTGTTTCGCTGGGTATTGGTTGAAGCCTCTCCATTATCTACACTTTGCCCACGCAGTAAAATGTAGAATATAGTTGCAGTCTCATTTACAAAAACAACAACCACATACATCATTCAGACTCTCTTTCATAGCTGCGAAGTTGTACAGGGCAGTGACAGACCACTTATCTCCACACTCTGTTACCATATTATTTTTTATCCCAAGTTCATAAAGTACTTGCTTTGTATAACAATGCATCTTTTCTGTCTGCATTCTTTGTATTGTTATTATTTACTTACGTTTTTTTCCATTTTTACTACATTAAATTGCCTGGCAGTTTTGATTTTAAATATTAGTTTTTTTTAGTTTTCTCTATCAGTTCAACAGAGAAATTCATAAACAATTAAATGTACTCAAGTTTGCTTGAATACTGTTAGACACAAAAGAACCAAACCAAGGAATGAACAAATAAACAAGCAGAACCTAAAAAAACAAGAAAAAAGCAAATGACACATTGAGAAAAGAAAGTTCCCTGAACTCTAAATAATCCTCCAAGTTTACACTGAACTCAAACAGTCCTCTAAATTTTCATTGAACTGTAGATAGTCCTTCTTTAAGTTTTCACTGAGCTATGAAATAGTTTAAGTTTTTATGGAGCTTTAAAAAGTCCTCCATGTTTTCACTAAACTCTAAGTAAGCTGTCCTCATAAGTTTTGAGTGAACTCTAAACAGTAACCCTGAATTTGCACTGCACTGTAAACAGTCCATATGATTCTTTCTGCAGATAAGTACAAAAGTCAGCAGTAACACTGATTTGTCCAAAACATGTATCTTTTAAATTTTTCAGTGGCCGACTTTCAAAACATTTTTTCTCATAACAAATATGTGATTTGTTATCACACAAAGACACACCGTTCTATATGTTTGCTGACTAAAACCAGAAACTAGTCCTAGATTTCAAAGTAGGTTGGCACTGAAATATTTTATAAAGTACTCTCTCTCTTCTCTCTCTCTCTCTCTCTCTCTCTCTCTCTCTCTCTCTCTCTCTCTCTCTGTCCTACATTGATCCTTCTGCTAGAAGAAGACTTTGCAAGCAGACGCCAGATTTGCACAGTAGACCAGACAAGATTCCACAGACAGGCGGAGGTAAACTGTGCCTTCATACTGATCCTGTGTGTATAGGCTCTGTGTCAGCAGAACTCACTGTGACTTAATAAGTTTAGGACAGGACTATTTCCTCTGGTGAGTGTTGAAAGAATCCCCTAATGCCATGCAAAGTCAACAATGTGTTTGCTGTAGTTAAAAAAATAGGCAGGAGTAAGAAGAATAGCATATTGAGATCTGTCTGTTTGTCTCTGTCTCTCTCTCTCTCTTTCTCAATTCGTTGACTTTTTCATGTTTTTCCCCATGAGGGCGTGGTGTAAAGAAGCCTCTGGCTTATCATATTACCCTCAATAAAATGTTGAGCTCTAGTTCGAGTTTTCTCTCTATCACACACACACACACTCACACTCACACACAGACATAACATGGATGAGACTATAAATCGAGTTCCCGTGTGTGAACGCACTCAGAACATCTTGCGCACGTTAAATCCTGTTCTGCTTTTTGTAAGAGTAGGCCATTGTGTGCCTGTGGGAACAGATGACAGAATTTACAAAATCATATGCACACGGGGACTGGATGTAGAAAAAGCACATAAGTGCTTATTACATTATGCTCGATAAAAAAGAATAAAATAAAAATAAAATAAACAAAACACAGTGTTCTGAATACTTACTCTGTCTAATCTGTCTACCAGCAGCAGCAGCAGCAGCAGCTGTTGTGTGTGAAAGACCATGGATAGACCCCAGACAAGGGTGAATACAACTGGTTGACATCTGAGGAACACTCCCCACAGACAAGGGTGAATACACACTGGTTGACATCTGAGGACACTCCGAAAAAACCAACCTAGTTCTGCCTGTCTCTGGGGAACCAACACTGACATGTCAACACTGCACACAACAGCAGCAGCAAGTCGACAGTCTTCTGTCCTACCATGTCACTTTGAGGACCGTGTAGCGTGTAGCCCAGGGGTCAGAGCTTCGGACTTGTGATGTGACGGACGGTGTGGGTTCAAGTCTCCTGTAAGCTGTGGTTCATAGGACTGTTCTTAGAGGTGCTTATTTTTCTGTATTTAAAAAAAAGAAATTCATTCTTTTAATTCAAGGGTAATAGAATAAGCACCCATGTGCTCTTGCGACGCTAAGACCCCTTGCTATGTTGAGACCCATTGCCACGTTGAGACCCATTGTTACGTTAAGACCCCTTGCCACGTTAAGACCCCTTGCTACGTTAAGACCCATTGCTATGTTGAGACCCCTTGCATGTTAAGACCTTTGGCTACGTTAAGACCCCTTGCTACGTTAAGACCCCTTGCTACGGTAAGACCCCTTGCTACGTTAAGACCCCTTGTCACGTTAAGACCCTTGGCTACGTTAAGACCCCTTGCTACGTTAAGACCCCTTGCTACGTTAAGACCCCTTGCTACGTTAAGACCCCTTGATACGTTAAGACCCCTTGATACGTTAAGACCCCTTGCTACGTTAAGACCCCTTGATACGTTAAGACCCCTTGCTACGTTTAGACCCCTTGCTACGTTAAGACCCCTTGATACGTTAAGACCACACAGAACTCTGCAGCTCAACCGGTCCTCATGAAGACAACAAATCTGAGCACATTACTCCTGTCTGCACTGGTTGCCTGTGCCACAGAGAGTACACTACAAGATGAATACCCTGTGCTACAATACAGTCTCCACAACAACGCACAGCACCCGCTAACCTCTGTGAATGCCTGTACATTTACACTGCTCCCATTCCCTAAGCTAAACGTTCCAATTGGTTCTGTAACCCGATGTTTGCTAGCAGTAAATCTTGTAGTCTGGCGATTCCATAGCATATAAAACTGACTCAGAATCAACAGAATGTTAGGCATGGAAACAAACCCAATATATGGACAATCTAACACGAGAATTACCACCATTAGAACCACAACCAGTTCAAAAATTAATGCTGATCAATTTTACCAACATTTTATTTTTTTTTTTCTACATGGAATACTGGTACAACAGCAGCTGAACTAGCTTGGTGATTACCTAAGAGTGCAACCATCAGCATGAACTTTAAGGTCATTACAGCAAAAGATGAAGACAGGTCTTCATTTTAGCTTTCATAACAATTTCGTTTCTCATTCTTCCTCATGTCTGTGCAATATAGTTATGTCAACACGTGCTGGGTTTATTTCCCCAGAGGGGCACGCTGGAATTACTTTCTGTGAGTTTACATTCATTTTGTTCAGTTGAGCTTGTCTGTTAAGATCAGCCATGTAAATGCCAATAGTTGTGAACCAACCTTGTTTGGCAGATCGTGTTTGAACAAAAAAAACACAGTATCAAGTTTAAGTTTTTGCTATTTCTTATGTACAGTTTTTGGATGTTAAACATGTCGTGTCCGTACAAACATAATGCGTGCACGTTTGGGGTTTTTTCTTTTCTTTTTAAAAAGTTGTTGGCAATCATCTAACAGCATCATTTCGAATTCTTTGTATGTTTCAGTTGCTGGTGCATGGAAGGGTATACTAGAGCAAGCCTGACACTTTGAAGTCTGTGCCTTGAAGCTACTTGTGTGATAATTTGGAGTAACATTATCCCGACATTAAGGGAGAGAACCTCTCTTTCCCAGTACACGTGCACTGTGCGCATTTGTATGCTTCCGTAACCCAGCAGGGGATGATGCAGAGGGAAGGATTAGTAGATGGTTGTTTACCCTATCACGGGCTGCCAGTAGAGAAAAAACTTGTCTATATGATAAACTTGGTCTGACTTAATGATTATGATGCCAATTTATAATAAGGGTTCACATTGATTTCCGCTAATGCTTCTCACTGTGCTTCTTTGTGTGTGTGTGCATGCGTGCGTGTGTGTGTTTAAGTGAAACAGCGAGGTAGATAGATAGATAGATAGATAGAAGAGAGAGAACTCAGAACTCAGAAATTTAATGTATCTCGGCCTTAGGCCATAGAGAGAAGACAGAGACAGAGACAGAGTTCTTTGCAACAAAACAAGCCTGCAGAGCACAGTGAATTGTTGTTCAATCAGCTGTCAAGGAACAAGCGTAAACGGAAATTATCCAAGAGACTGGAATGAATTATTCAATAAGACAGAACACTCACACCCTGACGGTTCCATTACGTAAGACAATGGAAACAAAGGAATACCATCAGCGGTAGAGACAACGAACAATGAAAACAGCAGGAAGGGTTGGGGAGGGGAGAGGGCGTTGGCAAGTGTTTTTATTTTATTTTATTCTTTTATATCAAGGATAAGAGAATAAGCACTTATGTGTTGTTTACATCCAGTCCCCGTGTGTATGCGGTTTTGTAAATTCTGTCATCTGTTCCCACTGGTACCCAATAGCCTACTCTTACGTAAAGCGGAACATGATTTATCGTGCGCTTAAGATGTTCTGCGTGCGTTCACACACGGGACCTCGGTTTATAGTCTCATCCGGAGGACTTTTGACAGGGGGAGGGGAAAAGGGGAAGTAAGAGAAGAATGTAGATCACGAAAGAGCAGGAGGGGAGAGAGGGATGGAGAGGAGACAATGGCAATTATTTATTTGTGATAAGCTTTACGTCCATCCATTCCCAAGGGGACAGAGGGCTGGGGACTGGCCAAAACACATACAGTAATAGTCACACCTCTACTGAAAAAGCACAACCTTGATCTCAACATTCCGAAAAAAAATATAGGCCTGTCTCAAACCTACCCTTTGTCTCTAAAGTACTAGAAAAAGTTGTTCTCAAACAGCTCAACAGTCACCATCATTCCAATGATCTCCTTCCCCCTTTTCAATCTGCCTATCGCCCCAACCACAGCACTGAAACCACCCTAGTACATACTTTATATATACTTCTACTTGCTTCTGATGCAGGTAAAATTTCCCTCCTCACTCTTCTGGACTTATCTGCAGCCTTTGACACTAGAGATCAACCAATTCTTCTTTCTCGCCTCCAAAACACGTTTGGTATTAATGACACAGCCCTCACCTGGTTTACTTTATATCTCACAGACCGATTCCAGAAAGTTATTGTAAACAAAATTCAATCACAACCTGTCAAAATGGAATGTGGAATCCCACAGGGATTAGCCCTGGGACCCGTTCTCTTTACTCTCTACACTGCTCCATTCTCACATATAATAAATAACCACATATTGTTCACTGTTGAAAACATGCCTTCCCTCCTGACAAATATGTCCTACTGCCTTCAAGACATTCAAAACTGGATGATTCAGAACAAGTTACAACTTAAGGCCGATAAAACCGAAGCCATGCTCATAGGTACCGAACATAAATTTTCCTCCATCACAAAAAAACTTTACTAGAATTCGGCAATACGTCAGTTCCTTTGTATTTAGGAGTAGTTCTTGACAACACACTCTCTATGAAAAAAAATCATCACCCAGACCTGCCAGTCTTGCTATATCAATTACGGCGCATAAGCGCCATTCGAAAGTATCTGTTCACTGATGCAACTTCCAAGCTTGTCACATCTCTCATTCTTTCACGTTTAGACTACTGTAATTCTCTTTTGGTTGGCCTACCAGAATCATTCATCCACTCTCTTCAACGCTTACAAAACTCTGCAGCTTGACTGGTCCTAAAAAAGAAAAATTCTGAACACATCACTCCTCTTCTGCGATCTCTTCACTGACTGCCTGTCTAACAAAGACTGAAGTATAAGATTAATACCCTCTGTTTCAAATGTCTCCACAAATCTGCACCCTCATATCTCTCTAAATGTCTTCACCTGTACACTCCATCCCGTTCCCTTCGTTCAGCCGCAGATACTTTGTGCTTTCGAACACCCAGATTCAAACAAACCACTGTTGGCCGTCGCTCCTTCTCTGTTTCTGATCCATCCACCTGGAATGACCTCCCTCTTTCACTTCGCCAAAAGCCTTCACTTGATACCTTCAAATCCAGCCTCAAAACACACTTATTTCCTACCTGAGAATTTCCTCTCATATCTGTCCCTAATTTTCAACAGCATTCTTCACCTTCTAAGTGTATTTGCGAGTGTGTGTGTGTGTGTGTGTGTGTGTGTGTGTGTGTGTGTGTGTGTGTGTGTGTGTGTGTGTGTGTGTGTGCGCTCGCGTTCGTACGTGTGTGTGCGCGCATGGATTTGAAATCTGTTGTTCATTATGTTTAAGGATAGTTGCATGCGTGTAAATGATTTGAGTGCAAGCGCTTCGATTTGTTTGTATTTACAAGATTAAATGCTATATAATTTCCATATATTATTATTATTATTATTATTATTATTATCATTATTATTATTATTTAAATTAAAAAACAACAAAAGCTTGAAAAAACAATGAATGACTGCCCAAATAGGGAGAGAGGGAGAGAGAGAGAGAGAGAGAGAGAGAGAGAGAGAGAGAGAGAGAGAGAGAGAGAGAGAGAGAGAGAGAGAGAGAGAAGAGACAGACAGAGAGAGAGAGACAGACCGACAGAGACAGAGAGAGAGAACGCCATTTCGATATTTGAACTCGAATGTTTTATGGAAGATAACTAGATAAGCCAAAAACTTCTTAGAACCAGACCCTCATGAATAAAATGGAAAACAAACGTGGAGAAATCTGTACCTTTCACACACAGCAAAGAAAGCCAATTATCAGTGAGATATATTATGTGCAATCAACCACTCACATTTACATCAACTAGTTAATCAAACCAACCAACGATACAAAGACACTGAGATACACGTACGTGTACGTGCACAGTTGTTGTCCACACGCATACAGATAGATTGACATTGTTGACATTATGTTTGCATGATCGTGCATTTCACCAGCTGAACCAAGCTATCAGCGTGACTTGATGGAAGAAGATGACAAACCAGAGAGATGATAATGATGGAAATGACTGAGGCTACATCAGCTATTGCTATGAAGAGTAAATGATGGTAATTATAACAACTCTCCTGTCACACTCGCATGTGCATGCAGGCATCGCAAACGCACGCGCACACACAAACACACACACACACACACACACACACACACACTGACACTCACTCACACACACACACACACTGACACTCACACACACACGCACCACACGAACGTTCAAACGGACACCCACACACGCACGTACGCATGCACGCGCACCCACACACACACACAAGCAAACATGCACGCACACGCACTAGCAAACTGAAAAACGCACGCACAGTCATTGATATGAGAGAGGAGAGTGCACTGAGGAAAGAATAAAAAAATCATTTATATAGTGAATGATCAAACGAACAAACGAACGAACAAAAAACCGACCGACCGACCGACCGACCGAACGAATGAATGAATGAATGAACGAGCCAATCAATGAATGACTCAATGAATCAATGAATGAATCAATTAATATATAAAGGATCTTTCATAGCCAATGACACATATCCTCAGCTGACCGTGGTCTTGTAATCTGTCCTTTTAAATGTCCGCATAGAATAAAATATGAGCAGGGAGAGAGAGAGAGAGAGAGAGAGAGAGAGAGAGAGAGGAGAGAAGAGAGAGAGAGAGAGAGAGAGAGAGAAGGAGAGAGAGAGAGAGACAGAGAGACAGAGACGAAGACAGAGACAGAGACAGAGGCAGAGGCAGAGACAGAGACACACACCCACACGCACCCATCCAAAACACACACACACACACACACGAACACACAACACACACAACACACACACACACACACACACACACACACACACACACACACACACGTACACACACACAACACACACACACACACACACACACACACACACACACACACACACACACACACACAACACACCACACTTTAAGTGAGAGAGAGAGAGAGGAGCACACACTGAGATATACCATTGGAGACTTTTGTGGAAACATCAACTACTTTAAACTTGAAACAAATGAAACAAATGCTGACAGAAACCTGAACATCCCCCTGCAAAACTTGGATAATCCATCACTGCGGCCAGAGCTAAACTAGAAGAAAATAAATGTCAACAAATAGATAGACAGAAGACGAAAGCAACAGCAGACAGTGTTCATGTGCCGAGCTAACAGAAGAAAGAAGATCACAAGAACTGTGACCACTCCCTCCTGCTGGTGAACATGTCGTGCGGCTAGGACATAAGTATAATTGGCATAGTAGTAACAGATGAAGCCTTTACTACAGCCATATGAAGGCTTTACTACAGCCATATAATCCTTTACTACTCCTATATGAAGCCTTTAGTACAGACTTAATACGAAGCCTTTACTACAGTCATATGAAGCATTTAATACAGTCATATGAAGCCTTTTTTAAGATTCTTTTAATACAGTCATATGAAGCCTTTACTGCAGTCATATAAAGCCTTTTCGACAGCCATATGAAGCCTTTACCACAGTCATATGAAGCTTTTACCACAGTAATAGGAAGCCTTTACTACAGCAATATCATATGAAGACTTTACTACAGTCAGATGAAGCCTTTACTACAATCATATGAAACCTTTACTATAGCCATATGAAGCCTTTACGACAGCCATATACAACCTTTTATACAGTCATATGAAGCCCTTCTACAGACAATACGAAGCCTTTAATACAATTATATGAAGCATTTACTACAGTCATATGAAGTCTTTACTATAGTCTTAATTAGATGCTTTCAGTCATATGAAACCATTACTGCAGTCATATAAAGCCTTTAATACAGTTATATAAAGCCTATTCTACAACCATATGAAACCTTTACCACAGTCATATGAAGCCTTTGCCACAATCATATGAAGCCTTTGCTACAGCCATATAATAATAATAATAATAATATATGGAATTTATATAGCGCTGAATCTTGTAAAGCAACAAATCAAAGCATATGAACCTTTACTACAGTTATATAAAGCCTTTTACTACAGTTATATAAGGCCTTTATTACAGCCATATAAAGCCTTTACTACAATCATATGAAGCCTTTGCTACAGCCATATCATATGAAGCCTTTACTACAGTTATATAAAGCCGTTACTGCAGTCATATAAAGCCTTTACTACAACCGTATGCAGACTTTGCTACAGTCAGATGAAGCCTTTACCACAGTTATAAAAAAAACAACCTTATTGCAGTCATATAAAGCCTTTACTACAGCCATTTGAAGCCTTTACTACATTCATATGAAGACTTTACAATAGCCATAACTATGAAACCTTTACTAAAGCCATATAAGGCCTTTACTACAATCATATGAAGCCTTTACTACTGTCATATGGAGAGTCCTTTGCTTACAGTGTGTGTGTGTGTATGTGTGTGCGTGCGTGCGTGTGTGTGTGTGTGTTGTTGTGTGCGTGCGTGCGTGTGTGTGTGTATGTGTGTGAGGCCCTGTGCATTCTCTGCACATGTTTAAGTCCCCTCTACTTCTACTTTTCGAAATAATATTCCCGTGCATGTTGGTAGGAGCGGTTGACAACATTTAGTAACAATCCAACACAAGCCGGTATGGACATCGTTGTCGTACTAAGACGTCAGCCCTCAAGTCGGAATGTGGCTACCTTCATGGTGGCTAAACGGTTACATTCGCAACATCTCACCATTAGTCCACTCCAGAGATCTGAATAAAGGAGCAAAACACCCCCCACCCCTACGCCCAAGCAAAATGGTAACACAAGAATGATGGCAAACCAGCTAACCAGACAACCAAACAAAACACAAACAAAAACAAAGAAAGAAACAAACACAAACTGGCTGTGTTATATTTACAGTAATATCAGTGATTTCTTTTCCATCACTGTAAAGTTGGTAGCATCTGCCCTCATATCAAATTAATTTCTGAAATCATCACAAGCACGACACGCTGCTCACCATTATGACCTGCATCTTTTATGTTTTTATCATCACAACGTATTTCAGAACAGGCGAATGCCTTATATATTAAATTTATTCAACCCCTTTCATTCCGAAGGTAGCAAATAAGCACATATTAACTTTTTACAGTTAGTCCCCGTGCTCATGCAGTTTTGTAAAATTAATGTTGTTAACTTGAACACCAGCATATACTGGCCGAAAGGCAAAATAAGGTTAAAAGTGTGCTTAAGATGATTTGTCATACAAACTAACATAGGTTATATTTTCATTACATAAACTCAGTCTGTCTTGAAACATTATCATACAAAAAATGCAGCTGTTATATTTCTGCCTTATTATTCATTTTACTTCTACAATAGCAATGTCATTTGTTACATGTTCACCCATTTACGTTTTTTAACAAATTTGATAGAAAACATTGGAAACCATTCATCACTTGTGAACCAGCTCGCTGAATTGTATTGGAAATGAGGCATCCTTCTTGAACCCCTTGTTACCATGTGTTGGACATCCATCATCATTATTTAACTACCCTGTTACAATGTATCCGACATTAATCATCAATTTTTAACCCTTTTTCACAATAATAATATCGGACATTAATGTTAAATCAATCTTTGACCCTTGTTACAATGGGTTGGACATTAATCATTACTCTTTAACCCCTTTTTATAATAACTATAATGGACATTCATCTCAAATATTTATCCCCCTTTTTATGATATTGATATCGGACATTGATCTCATATCTTTAACCCCTTGGTATGATAATTTTATCGGACATTAATCTCATATCTTTAACCCATTTTTAATTAAAAAATTATACGGAATAAATCCATATTTTAACCCTATAAAACTAATGATAATGATCTATACACCAATTTTAATTAAACATTTTCATATGGAAAATACCAATTTGTAACCCTTTTAATATGATATGGATATTAAATCATCATTTTAACCCCTTGGTTTATAATGAAAATTAATCATAAATTATTCAATCCCCCTTGTATATATTATATATGGACTAAATATCAAGCTTAACCCCTTGGCTAATAATAACTATATAAGAATCAATAATCAATCTTAACCCTTGTTATATATTGGAATTAATAATCAGCCTTGATTCAGTGGATTTCTTCAGGATTAGATCTTTAACCAAGCTTTTTCAATGGAATGTAATCAAAGTCTGTGTCGTCGAGGGTCTTTTGTAACGGTGTTTGGAGCTGTAATAAAAGGGTTTTGATGAGCTGTTAGTGTGTGTGTGTGGTCGAAGGGTGCCATCTTTTTTTGTGGATTGATGTGTGTGTGTGTGTGGTGTGTGTGTGTGTGTGTGTGTGTTGTGTTGTGTGATCTTGCCGTGTGTGAGTGTGCTGTGGTGTGCAGAAGGTGCTATCTGTTATTTGATGGTGTGATAAGTGTTGTTTGTGTGTGTGTGGTGTGCTGTGCTGTGTTGTGTTTGAAAATAAAGGTTGTGTCTGTCCAGTGTTACGTGTACTGCATGCTGTGTATGTTGTTGTTGCTGGCTGCTGCTGCTGCTGCTGCTGTTGTTAGAAAAAAAAGGTATGGGCAGATGCATCCATGATCTAAGCCATATCTTCTCAACCACTGCCACTCCAGTGTTAGAAATCCACGGACAGTAACAGTGGACACACTGTATCCCAGAAGGAACAGAACTCTAACTTAGCAGCCCTCATTAATGCGGGACGGATTCACTGACAAATGTCTGACCAAGGTGCCACGGTAATCCCCCACGAAACTCAAAGTGTGTGTCTGTGTGTGTGTGTGGGAGGAGAGAGGGGTGGAGGCAGAGGAGTAGCAGACATCAGACAACTAGAACACCAGAAAAACGAAGGGGAGGAGGGTCGATGGAAAATTTTGAAGAAATAGGGGAAGAAGCAATATCATCCCAGACTTTTCGAATAACAGAGTGGGGTAGGAGGTGGGGGGTTGTAAGCCTCAAGAGAGAAAAGGAAAGTAAGTGGCGGCCGGCCCTACAGCCCATTGCTGAGGGCAGAGGCACATCAAGGAGGGAGGCTACACTCTCTAGCTATGGCAGATACTGGCAGAGATGAAAGCGGAGACGGAGTCACCGATGTGCTGTAAAGATCTGAGGACAGATTGCCGTGGTGTGGGGGTTGGGCTGTGAAATACCAACTGCTGAAGATGTCGCCTTGTGGACGGGCTTGATGAAGTCACAGAGAGAGGAGAGGGAGGAGAGGGGAAGAGAGAGAGAAGAGAGAGAGAGAGAGAGAGAGAGAGAAAGACAGACAGAGACAGACACGAACAGAGAGAGAAGAGATACACACAACACAAAAGAGAGAGAGAGAGAGAGAGAGAGAGAGAGAGAGAGAGACAGACAGAGAACAGACAGCAGACAGAGAAGAGAAGACAGACAGAGACAGAAGACAGAGAGAGAGAGAGAGAGAGAGAGAGAAGAGAGAGAAGAGAGAGAGAGAGAAAAGAGAGAGAGAGCAAAGAAGACAGACAGAGACAGACACGAACAAGAAAGACAGACAGAGACAGACGACAGAGAGCAGAGAGAGAGAGAGAGACAGAGAGAGACAGAAACAGAGAGAAGAAGACAGACAGAGAGAGACAGAGAGAGAGAGACAGAGAAGACAGACAAGAGACAGACACGAACAGAGAGAGAGAGACAAAAAGAGAGAGAGACATGAGGGAGACAGAGAGAGAGAGACAGAGAGACAAAGATACATAGACAGAGAGACAGAGAGACAGAGAGACAGGGACAGTAGACAGTAGACAGCAGACCAGAGACACAAAGTCCAGCCGACACATGAATTCAGCAGCGCTGTTTATACGATTGTCATGACATGATTGTCCTCAGCTCAGACAGCCGTCATGTGAAGTGGCGCAGTGAGGGACGTAGTCCAAGATGTCTGACACAGGACCCAGCATGAAACTCTCAGGGATTTGAACCTGCTGACAGGAGGAGGGAAGGGGCGGCGCAGACTAGCCATGTGAAAAGAACAGTGTGAAGCACAGACGACTGGAGCAGAGACAGACAGGTAGAGGCTTTTACAATCCACAGCGACAGCATTGTTCAAAACAGGACAGCAGACAGAAGACGTTGGGGGACAATTCAAAGGCAGTGGCATGTGCAACTGTTGGGTAATGCTGAAAACACAGGGTGATATACAGGCGAAGTGGGGGAGAAGTGTGAGTTCTGTCTTTTATCTGAAACTGGAGGGATGGAGACAGTTTTGGTGAGGGTTAAATGTGGAGTAGACACCATTGTGTCAGGTGTGGAATGTGGAGTGGACACCATTTTGGTCAGTTGTTAAATGTGAAATGGACATCGATTGGTCAGGTGTGGAATGTGAGGTGGACACAATTTGTTAGGAGTTAAATGTGAAGTGGACACGATTGGTCAGGTATGGAATGTAAAGTGGACACCATTTGTTAAGAGTTAAATGGGAAGTGGACACCATTTGAAAGGTGTTTAAAAAAAATTCTTTTATATCGAGGATAATGAAATAAGCACGTATGTGCTTTTTTTACATCCAGTCCCTGTGTGTATGCGGTTGTGTAAATTCTGCCATCTGTTCCCACCGGCACACAATGGCCTACTCTTACGAAAAGCGGAACAGGATTTAACGTGTGCACAAGATGTTCTGCGTGCGTTCGCACACGGGACCTCAGTTTATAGTCTCATCGGAAGGACACCGTTTGGTCAGGTGTGGAATGTGTAGTCACCTGTGGACAACAAAGCTGGTGGCAGCACTTTTCCCTTAGGGACATCTGCATGATAAGGGAGTAGTGTAACAGATGGTAGGTGGAAGAGCGTTTTCACCAGTTCCAAGGTGTCCACATCATCCTGTCTACAGCCTTCAGTGCAGTGCCCCAAACACCCTTCAGTGCAGTGCCCAAAATAACCATCCTTCAGTGAAATGCCCCAAACACCCTTCAGTGCAGGGCCCAAAATAATCACTCTTCAATACAGTGCCCAAAATAACCCCTCTTCAGTGAAGTGCCCCAAAATAACCCCCCTTCAGTACAGTGCCCAAAATAACCACTCTCCAGTCCAGTGCCCAAAATAACCCCTCTTAAGTACAGTGCCCAAAATAACCCCTCTTAAGTACAGTGCCCAAACACTCTTCAGTGCAGTGCCGAAAATAACCACCCTTCAGTGCAGTGCCCAAAATAACCACCCTTCTATACAGTACCCAAAATAACCACCCTTCTATACAGTACCCAAAATAACCACCCTTCTATACAGTACCCAAAATAACCACCCTTCTATACAGTACCCAAAATAACCACCCTTCTATACAGTACCCAAAATAACCACCCTTCTATACAGTACCCAAAATAACCACCCTTCTATACAGTACCCAAAATAACCACCCTTCAGTGCAGTGCCCCAAACACTCTTCAGTGCAGTGCCCAAAATAAGCCACCTTCAGTGCAGTGCCCAAAATAACCACCCTTCAGTGCAGTGCCCAAAATAACCACCCTTCAGTGCAGTGCCCCAAACACTCTTCAGTGCAGTGCCCCAAACACTCTTCAGTGCAGTGCCCAAAATAACCACCCTTCAGTGCAGTGCCCAAAATAACCACTCTCCAGTCCAGTGCCCAAAATAACCCCTCTTCAGTGCAGTGCCCAAAATAACCCCTCTTCAGTGCAGTGCCCAAAATAACCCCTCTTCAGTGCAGTGCCCAAAATAACCACCCTTCAGTACAGTGCCCCAAACACCCTTCAGTGCAGTGCCCAAAATAACCACACTTCAGTGCAGTGCCCAAAATAACCACACTTCAGTGCAGTGCTCAAAAAAAACCTCTTCAGTGAAGTGCCCAAAATAACCACCCTTCAGTGCATTGCCCCAAGTAAACACTATTCAGTACAGGACCCAAAATAACTACTCTTCAGTTTAACGTCCAAAATAAACCCCCTTCAGTGCAGTGCCCCAAATAACCACCCTTCAGTTTGGTGCCCCAACCTGTCTCCAGTCTTTACCTTTAGTGCAATTCCCCCAATGACTACTCAAAATAGTTTCAGGAACAGTTATTCCAGTTAAAGCAACATCTTTAGAAATTCGAAATACCTGTCAGACCTGTTTGCCAGTCTGGGTCTATTCGACTGCTAGGCTGGCTACAGTATGAAAGTAACTGTGAAGTAAAGCCCTGTCGATTTAATTTCCAAGCAATATCGACTGACATTACATCGTCATTTTCATCCTCATCGCCATTAATTATCCACGTAATGAACGAAAAACGTGTCCAGTGACCCCTGCAGTTTTGTTTTTGTTATCCATTTGGTGAGGCAGGTTTGAATGTGTGTGTGTGTGTGTGTGTGCGCGCGTTGTGTGTGTGTGTGGGGGTGTGTGCATGTGTGTGTGCGTTGTGTGTGTGTGGGGGGGAGGGGGTGTGTGTGTGTGTGTGGTGTGGGTGTGTGTGTGTGCATGCGTGTGTGACAGTGTGGGGTGTGTGTGTGTGTGACAGTGTGTGCGCGTGTGTGTGAGAGAGAAAGTGAGCGTGTGTGTTTGTGTGTGCGCGCGCGCGCGCGCGCGTGCGTGCGTGCATGTGTGTGTGCGTGTGTGCGTGCGTGCGCGTGTGTGCTTTATTTCTTTTGAGTCAGCTAAAGACCAGGAACTTAACCCCATACAAATACGTCTATTCCCTTTGTTTCTGTGACACCATCACTTGCAGCACCACCTCTCAGTGTCTGTCTGTATTCCCCAGCCAGGATGCTTGGAGCCTGTCACAGTACTAAAGAATTCCACCTTCTAGAAAGGATGTGCGACGAATTCCCTCTTTTCTATCCCTTTCTTTTTTTTCCTGCCTTGTTCATTTTCTTCCGATCGCCCCTTCTTGTCTATTTTCTGCTTCTTTTTTTTCGGGAGTGTGGGGGGGGGGGTGGGGTGGGGGGGGGGGGGGGGGGGGGTTTCCGTACTTCCGCTTCTTTTTCCAGAAAGACGTAAACTTCACATGGTTTTTTTCTCACATCGTAGTCGGACGTGCTAGACCTGACTTGCCAGGCGCTTAACTGCAGCACAGCGCATTCAAATGTTGTCCGAGCGTTCGACGACGACGATGACGAAAAAGAAGAAGAAGAAGAAGAAATAAAGAGGAAGAGGAAGGAGGAAGGAGGAGAGGAGAGGAGAAGAGAAGAAGAGAAGAAGAAGAAGAATTGCGAAGAAGAAGAATTGCGAAAAGAAGAATTGCGAAGAAGAATTGCGAAGAAAAAATTGCGAAGCAGAAGATTTGCGAAGAAGAAATTGCGAAGAATTGCGAAGAAGAATTGCAAGAAGAAAGACGAAAGAAGAAGAATTGCAAAAGAAGAAGAAATAGCGAGAAGAAGAAGATAGAAAAGAACAAGAAGAAGAAGAATTGCAGAAAAATTGCGAAGAAATTGCGAAAATTCGAGGAAGAAGAATGAAAGAATGAGAAGAATCGCAAAGAATGCGAAGAACGCGAAAAGATAAGAAGAGGTGAGAGAGAGAGAGGAGGAAGAAAAGCAAGAAGAAGAAGAAGCGAAGAAGAAGAAGCGAAGAAAGAGAAGAATTGAAGGAAGAAGAAGCAAAGAAGAGAAGAACGCAAGAACAAGAACAGAACAACGAATAAGAAGGAACAGTGAAGAAGAAGAGACAGAGAAAGAAGAAAGAAGAAGAAGAAGAAGAAGAAGAAAAGAAGAAGAAGAAGAAGAAGAAGAAGAAGAAGAACAAGAACAAGAACAAGAACAAGAAAAGAAGAAGGAAGAGGAGGAGGAGGAGAAAGGGGGAGGAGGAGGGGGAGGAAAGAAGAAGAAGAAGAAGAAGAAGAAGAAAAACAACAACAACAACAACAACAGCAACAACGCGTCTATACCCTGGCTCATCCCACTTTATTATACTGCATCTTGCGATCACTCAGCACCAACCACAACATACAACCCCTTTCCTGTCACTACAAGATTAGCACAAGCAGCATCACAGCAAAAATAGCAACAGAAGCAACAACAACAACGGCAACAACAACAGCAGCAACATAATCAACAAGCTGCAGCATCTCTTCAATACATATTAAACTGTGATGAGAATATTCCGCGGTGCTGTAACCGTTCAAACAAGTGATAGTGTCTTTTCAAAGCGAAATCTTTGCAGAAAAAGCAAAACCAGCAAAGGCGGAAAATTGCTTCGTGCATTCAATGGCACAAAATATTGGTAATTAAACTTCGATCTTTCTCGAAACACTTGACGTTTTCCATCACTCTGCTTCCGTGAGTGAATACTGCAAAGAGCTATATAATGTGACATTACAATGGTAATAATAATAATAATAATAATAATAATAATAATAATAATAATAATAATAATAATAATAATAATGTATGGAATTTATGTAGCGCTGAATCTTGTAAAGCAAAATCAAAGCGCTCTCTCTATTGTCTAACACCCGATCAAAGCACAATGTCTTGCTACCCGAGCGTACGCGCGCGCGCGCGCGCGCGCGTGTGTGTGTGTGTGTGTGTTGTGTATGCGTTTGTGTGTTTGTGTGGTGCGCTTATTTATGGGTGTTGTGTGTGTGTGTTTGTGTGTGTATGTTGTGTGTGTGTGATTGTATGTGTGTATTGTGTGATTGTGTGTGTGCGTAGCGATGTATGCGTGCGTACGTGATGATGTAGAGTGGTGTGTGTGTGGTTGTGTGTACAGTGTGTTTACGCTGGTGGCGCTTGCTTGCTGTTCATGCGCATGTGGTGGCTTCTATGTGTGAATGTGTGTGAGAGAGAGATAGACAAACATACAGACAGCCATAGAGAGAGACAGAGAGAGGGAGACAGAGACAGAGACAAACAGACAGGCAGGCAGACAGAGACAGACAGAAAGTCAGACAAACAAACAGGCAGACAGAGAGAGACAGACAAACAGACAGGTATAAAGACAGGCAGACAGAGACAAACAGAGACAGACAGATAGACAGGCACACGGACAGACAGACAGAAACAGAGAAACAGAGACAGAAACAGTGTGTTGTCCTGTATAGCAAAAGCAGGCCTGTGCTGTGTGAAGTGCATTTACTGCCAGCAGCTGTCAGTGACAAAGAAAACAAACAAACAAACAAACAAAAGAAGCAGATGCCTGCCATGCCACCTCTCTCCCACAACACTCACCTTCCTCACTGACTGATTCAGGGTCGGGGACACATGACAATAGACCCTTGCACTTATTCTTTTTTTTATTCTGTTAAATTTTCCTTCGAGGATAATGGACTAAGCCCGCATGTACTGTTTTTACACCCAGTCGCCGTGTGTACACATTTTTTTGGTCAATTTTGTCATCCATTCCCACTGGCATACAATGGCTTTCTCTTTCGAAAAGCGGAACAGGTTTTAATGTGTGCGCAGTATGTTCTGTGTATGTTGGTACACGGAACCTCGGTTTATAGTCTCATCTGAAAGACTTTTTTTCAGGGGGAAGGGGGGGGGGCAGTGGAGTCGGCACTGATGATATCTTCAGAGGAAAAAATCCTCTTGAATGAGATTCGAACCCGGGTCAGTATATCAGGAGCACAATGCGCATCATCTCTCTAACCACAAAGCTATCCCGTCCCCTGTTAATCGCATGGGGGGACAAAACATGACAATGGAGCCTTGAATTTTAGGAAAATCAACACTGATAGCTAAAAAGAGTGCACATGCAATAGCTTCATTGTGACACATAAATGACAATGGAGCCTTGCATTTTAGCTAATAATGGGACACATACAATGGAGCCTTGCAATTTTAGCTAATAAATGGGACACATGAAATGGAGCCTTGCATTTTGCTAATATAATGGGAGACTGAAATGAGCCTTGCAATTTTAGCTAATAAAGGGCAACAGAGCCTTGCAATTTTGAGCTTCAAATGAGCTAACACAATGGACACTGACAATGTTAGCTGCAATTTACTAATATGGGACACATGACAATGGAGCCTTGAAGTTTAGCTAATAAATGGGACACAAAAAGGAGCCTTGCATTTTTAAGCTAATAAATGGGGACACATGGCAATGGAGCCTGCAATTTTAGCTAATAATGGGACAGCATGACAATGGAGCCTTGCATTTTAGCTAATATATGGGACACATGACAATGGAGCCTTGCATTTTAAAAACAATGGGAACATCGACAATGGATCCTTGCATTTTAGCTAACTAACATGGACACATGACAAGAGCCTTGCATTTAAGCTAATATGGCACAGAAATGATCGCTGGACAATGGGGAACAAGGGGAGGAGGGGTGGAAGAGGAAGTTGTTGGTCATTAATTAAATACAACATTAATGAAACTTCTTATTATTGTATATGAACAATGTTATATACTTCACGTGACAATATAATACTGGTGATAAATACAAGACTTCATTTTTTTGTATTAATGGAATAGTCAAGAGCTTCACTCTAACTAAATATTGGGATTTTGAATGAGCCTGCAATTAACAAACACATGGTATAGCAATACTGCTGCGTTGTAAGAATGCTATGGAAATAATGACTGTCACAAGCTTTTTGCGTGGATGTGTGTGATTGGCTTACTTTGTAGGTGTGTGGCGTAGGGTGTGTGCGGCTGTGGAAGTGGGTGGGTGTGGGAGAGAGAGAGAAGAGAGGGAGATTAATTCTATAAAGATAAGAAACGATAGATGAAGGAAAGGATGAAGATAGAGACAGATGATAGCAGGAGATAGATAGAATATATTTTGGTCAGAATAGCAAAAGCGACATCAACAAGATACGGATGCAGCAGAGCGAAAACGGCTGCAATACCCATATCAATAACTTCTGGTAAGAATGCAGCAATAAAGTCCAAATGTCATACAGAGTATAACCCTCGCAATGTACAACATTGTTTGCCTTAACTGCCTCTAGGGAGAGAAGAAGAGAAGAGAAGAGGAGAGGACAGGAAAGTGATGGAAGCAAAATTATGGAGAAGAGAGAGAGAGATAAGGAGTAGACGAGCCAGCAACCGGAAGGCGTGGGGTGAACAGGAGAAAGAGAGAAGAGAGAAAGAAAGAGTAATAGAGGAGACAAGAAGAAGGGGGTCAAACAGCATTGAAAACGAAGCCGGAAAAGGGAACAGTGAAATACGGCAACTGCCAAAAATAAGTAATTGAACATGGACTACCAGAAACATAGACCAATTAGTACTCAAAGCAAGTGTACATTTAAACAGCTATCAATATCATTTCGCAAATCAAATACCATAATGTATACAGACATTCAAAAATAAACTAATTGCTAATTGCAAAAGAACCTGTGTACAGTAAACGCTATTCAATACCAGTTTCCAAATTTAGTCTAAATATATCCCGACTATCAAAGCATTGAAAAGATAAAAGCTGAGATTGCAAATGGAAGAAAGTGAACCATGTTTCAGCAAACTCACGTATGGTTGGTTACCAGAGTCCAAATACGTATGTCTAAAATAAATATAAAGAATGCAGCTCTTAAGAAAATGATCCTCATCTTCCAATATATTATACAGCTTACACATGTGGTCAATATTTTTTCTTAAAAGTTCTTTTGAAAGATGATCTATTAATTGGTAGTAAGCCAAGACAAAGTTTTATTAAACAGTCTCTGAAACATTTTATATCTAAGTAGTCAAAATATCGTCCACATTCAAAGTTAGCTTTAAACAGTCTATATGTTTGATATATGTCCTTTGACCATGACAGATCCATTGCACTCTTGTATATACACATCTTCCATTCTCTGTTTAAACAACGATATCAAAGTTCGTTCGCAACCAACTCCTTGATGCAGCCCCGCCTATCCAAAATCATGATTAAAGAGAGTATTCTTAAGTAGCGTTACCCAGCATATTTTACCATGCTCATCATGACATGAAAGAGAGAGAGAGAGAGAGAGAGAGAGAGAGAGAGAGAGAGAGAGAGAGAGAGAGAGAGAGAGAGAGAGAGGGAGAGTTTTATTTTATCCTTTTATTTCGAGGATAATGGAATAAGCACTCGTGTGCTTTTTTTCATCCAGTCTCCGTGTGCATGCAGTTTTGTAAATGTTGTCATCCATTCCCACCGGCACACAATGGCGAACTCTTCCTAAAAGCGGAATGGGTTTTAACGTGTGCGCAAGATTCTACGTGCGTTCGCACACTGGACCTCGGTTAATAGTCTCATCTGAAAGACTCCGCGTCCGAGAGAGAGAGAGAGAGAGAGAGAGAGAGAGAGAGAGACAGACAGACAGACAAACAGACAGACACAGACAGAGAACACACACACACATACACACAAACACACAAGGAGGAGTGAAAAACATCAAGACAGATCAACCTCCCAAGGTTTTAACATGAAATGGATGTTGTGAAGAAATCTGAACTTCCCTTTGCAAAAGGGGGATAACCCGTCACCCCAGCCATTGCCAAGCAAAAAGAGAAACGACAAGAAAAGGAAAAGAATGTCGCTATGGCTACACACCTGTCTTAAAAATTCAGTTGTCCTTCTTTTTTTCATATGGCTCTTATATTCATACCACACAAACTAAGGAATCCACATAATGTTTTTTTTTTAAATCAACACTGTTTTTAAAAGACTAGCTTTTGACTAGAAACTCATGTGATTTTGTACAAATTTGGTAGGTTTGATGCTTTATTTTTTTCCAGCAAACACTGTAACCCCTCAGTCCTTTTGTTGTCTGCTAGCTTCCTAACTGCGATATGCATGTGTGGGGTCAACGCTGTAGGAACACAAGCAATCCTCATTTGATGATCATTTCCAACTTTCTCGTGACTACCTGGTGTTGCTCTATGTCATCAATCCCCCACTCCCCAAACAAAAACAACAACAACAACAAAACCAAGTACACAGTGCATTTATCATGTTTTAAAACATTTATGAAAATCACCAAAACTTTTTTCCGATTGCACGCTATAGAAGATACTACATGACCTGCAAACTAACCTAATCGACCACATGGAGATGGGAAACACAGGAGCTATAGTCAGAGCGTGGTACACCTTCACTTTCACCTATCCCCTAGCCTAGTAGACCGTGAGGGCACCATTGAAGATTTTGCACCAAGTGCCCGCCACTCTTCGTGGTTTTCAGCTTTCTGTTCATAGCAAGGCGTTCCACTCAAGGCCAGTCCACTCTCTAGTATCGTCTTCCCATCGTTTTCTCTGTCTGTCTCTTCGTCTCCCTCCTTGTACTGTTCCCTGTAGTAGGACAGTCTTGGCCAGTCCAGATGTTCGTGTGACATGCCCGTACCACTTTAGTTTGCGATTTTTCACTGAAGTCAGGAGCTATTCATTTGTACAGATGGCGTGTTCCTTCCTCCTTAGTTATATTATGATCTCTGTATGAGAAACCAAGAAGTTTGCGAAAGCATCCTAAACTGTCCTGCTAAATAATGAACCAATACTGTTTCAACAGCACGTTAAAGTAGATAAATGCTTTATACAGTAATGTAATGTACAAAGTGTGTATGTTTTTTTTTCTTCTCGGGATTTGTTGTTGTTGTTGCAAAAATTAAGCGATGCTGCTATACAATTACTGTAACTTAGATTCTGGTGTGAAATGACGGTACTACAGCGGTGGTCAAGTGTATGACTAGGCCACCCGTTTGGAACAGACCGGTTCACACTTGCACACATAATAATGATCATAATAATCATAATAATAATAATAACAATAATAATAATAACAATAATAATAATAATAATAAATGGAATTTATATAGCGCTATATCTTGCAGAGACAAATCAAAGCGCTTGCACTCAACTCATTCTTACACAGTCATACAACCAGTGACAAGTAATAGTTCCATCAAGTCCAAATGTGAACACACGGCGCACACACACACGCACGCACGCACACACACACACACACACACACACACACACACACACACACACACACACACACACACGCGCGCGGCTGTTGAAGGCAGGGAAAAACTATGAGATGAGGCAGGAGAGAAAAATCTTAGGTTTGAAATAAATATGTCTTGAGACACATCTTCACTACATTGCTTGTCTCATTAAATGCAGAGTGGTCTTCCATTTGTTGCTAGGGGTGGACCTTCACCTCACCTCACCTATCTCATAGTCCCTTGGAGCATGGAAGCACCAATACAGATTTTGCAACCAGCTTCCTCCACTCTCACGGTCCTCTGCTTTCTGTAGCAATTCGTTCCACTCAAGGCCAGTCCACTCTCTGATGTTGTTTTGCCCTCGTTTTCTCTGTCTGCCTCTTCGTCTCCCTCCTTGTACCGTTCCCTGTAGGACAGTCTTGGCCAGTCCAGATGTTCGTATGACGTGCGTGAACCACTTAAATTTGCGGCTTTAAGTCAGGAGGTCTTCATATGGTCTAATGGCATTTTTTTTATATTATGGCCTTCACTTCCTCATTAGTGAAGTGATCTCTGTATGAGATACCAAGAAGTTTGCGAAAGCAACTTTTCTCCTTTGCCTTTATCCTTTTTTCGATGTCTGCTGTTATGGTCCACGTTTTACATGCGTGCACAAATATGGACGTGATCAGGGGACGCATCAGTCTGATCTTGAAGCTGATGGCGAACGTTCTTGTCGTTCCAGAGGTGTACTTAGCTCTTCCTATTTCTGGGTGATGAATGCAGTTATCAGAATATGAACACAGCGAATCCTACCAGTCTCAACAAACCATTGTGTCTTGTAGTAGTTTCTTGCTGACTTTCAGAAAGAAACAGAATGCATTCCAAACATTATGCATCGCACTTCCCACGCATAAGCAAAATGTTGCGTGTGCACGGCAGCCGTTGGGCTCAAATGGCGCTATGACATCTGTACCGGATCGATCTGTATCCGCAACATTTGGAGGCAGTGTTTAGTGGGTCTGCTATCAGACATAGCCACAAGTCTACACCCGTGTTTTATTATAGCACGGAGAACGAACAGTATCTATGCAGACAGGAAAGCAGCCAGATTCTGCAAAAGTAATATAGTCGTTCACATTTCTCCCGGCTCCCAAGTCGTCTAGCAGAAATTGAGGCATGTGCTGACTCAATAGTATTGTGTGTGTGTGTATGAGAGAGAGAGAGACTTCAGACTTCAGACTTCAGATGGTTTATTCATGTAAGGCCATAGCCCCATATGAAAGGGGGCAAAAAAAGCAAATAATGTATATGCGTATACAACATACAAAACAGCACATAATACATCTGTACCAAAGACATGAGAGCCTAAGACGTAAGTTTTTCTCGTAACTGAAAAGCCTTATACAAAAATAGAGCCAGATTATGAACAGTTTTATCATGGACTGATGCCATCAGCAAACTTAACCGGAACAAACAAGGTCGGGCATAGAATTTCTGTGGAATAAATCTTATACGTAAAGTAGTGAGAGCAGGACACTTCAAAACAAAATGGACTTCGTCTTCAGCTGATTCTGTACATAGTGGACATAGCATATCGGTAGCAGAGACTCGTCTATAGCGGAAAGCATGTGCATTAATGTCCGATATGCCGAAACGAAATCTAGTGAGAATGAATCTCAAGTGTTTATCCATGTTCATTGAGATATATTTCTTTACTACATGTGTTGAACTATAAACCCTGTATAAATCGAATCTATCGCTAGAGTTGATATGGTTTTCCCACTTTTGCCATCTACAGTCAACCATATGTTTTTGCCATTTGCTTTTAACAAAAACCAGAGAGAGAGAGAGAGAGAGAGAGAGAGAGAGAGAGAGAGAGAGAGAGAGAGAGAGAGAGAGAGAGAGAGAGAGAGAGAGAGAGAGAGAGAGAGAGAGAGAGAGAGAGAGAGAGAAAAACGCAGGCAGACCAAACTCACACACATACACACACACACGCGCGAGCGAGCGCGCGCATGGACATTCCTATTTTCAACGTTCTGTTAGTATAATTTAATTGAGGGGAGGGCCGAGAGTCGATTTCAACAATGTCGCAATCAGTAATTACAGAAAAAAATCTTTGATTTATTTTTATATGCAAGCTGTAAAGACACATTTTTGAATGTGAATATTGCAATTTTATAGATTCCTCTTCTGCTCATAATAAATTTTGTGTATATGTAGACAATCTATATAAACTGTATCAGCCTGGTTTATTGAAATGTAAACGTTTGTCATAAGAAAACAACAAGAAGAACACACAAATACGCAGGTACTAATCACTAAAAACTCATCACTACAGCCTGAGAAACAAATTCTTTACCAACACAGTTTTCAATTCTGGGTATTAGTGTTTTTCGGTTTTTTCATCTGGTCAGACTATTGTTTCTCAGCTGACCACTCCACAAATAGACCAGACGTGTGAGCGGGGGACAGAGAAGTCTGCAATAATGGCTAGTGACAGAACTACACAGAATCACACAGAGTGGACTATGTGTTTACCACAGTGGGGGACTGGTAGCAGTGATTGACATGACATATTGAAAACTCTCTCTTTTTCTCTCTGTCTCTCTGTCTCTGCATGTCTTTCACTCTGTCTGTCTGTCTCTCTCAAGATTTAAGATGAATATCAAGAACCCCCCCTCCCCCCCTCATCCCCCTCCCCCCCCCCCTCCCAATTCGCCAAGGTACGTGAAATTCAACAATACCATAACTAGGCGATGTAGGGTATGACCAAAAATCACAACACAAATTCATTTCTAAATGTACAGCACAAATTATGGATTTGAAAAATGAAAGAACATTTTCAATACAGGAAAGAAACTCGCTCTCCTCTCTCTCTCTCTCTCTCTCTCTCTCTCTCTCTCTCTCTCTCCTCTCTCTCTCTCTCTCTCTCTCTCTCTCTCTCTCTCTCTCTAGCTCTCTCATTCTTATCTATAATACTCAATAATCATCATATATAACTATATACTCAAAATAATATAATAATAATAATAATAATAATAATATAATAATAATAAAGAATTATATAGTGCTATTTCAACCACAACCCCCAAGGGGTACATGAACTTTAGCAAAACCATAACTAGCGGATGTGAGCGTGTGAAAAATACAGTACAAATTCATCCCAAAATGAAGAGCACAAATTATGGAAATGAAGAAAACGAAAGAACATTGACAATACAGGAAAGAAACTCTCTCTCTCCCCCCCCCCACCAAGGGAATATGAAATTCGATAAAACCATAACTAGCGGATGTGAACGTGTGAAAAAAGCTCACAACACAAATTCATTTCTAAATGTAGAGCACAAATTATGGATATGAAAAATGAAAGAACATTTACAAAATAGGAAAGGAACAATAATAAATAAATAAATAAATATATATATATAAATATATGTGTCTTTCTCTCTCTCTCAAGATTTAAGATTGTATTTCAAAAATTTAGCAAAACCAGAACTAGGCAATGTCCGCGTGAGAAAAATACAATACAAATTCATCCCAAAAGGAAGAGCACAAATTACGGAAATGAAAAATATGAAAGAACATTGACAATGCAGGAAAGGAACTCTCTATCTCTCTCTAGATTCAAGATTGAATATCAAGAATCGAGAACACCCCCCCCCCCCCCCCACAAGGGGTACATGAAATTCAGCAAAACCATAACTAGGGGATGTGGGCGTGTGAACAATCTCACAACACAAATTCATCACAAAAGGAAGAGCACAAATAATGGAAATGAAAACTGAAAGAACATTTACAATAATCTGGTGCCTGTGGGAACAGATGTCAAAATTTACAAAACCGCATGCACACGGGGACTGGATGTAAAAAAGCACATGAGTGCTTATTCCAATATCCTCGATATAAAATGATAAATACAAAAATAAAAACTCTCTCTCTCTCTCTCTCTCTCTCTCTCTCTCCTCTCTCTCTCTCTCTCTCCTCTCTCTCTCTCTCTCTCTCTCTCTCTCTCTATCTCTCTCCTTCTCTGCGCTTCTGTCCTATCTCCTTTCTTGTTTTGTTTCGTTTCATCTTCCTCTTCTTTCCATCTTCTTCCAAGGACCTCTTTTTCTACTGGTTTCTTTACAGCAGATACGTGTATCGTGTTCTATTGTATCACGCCATTGTCAGGTGAAGAAGAAGAAGAGGAAGAAGAAGAAGAACAAGAAGAGGAAGATGAAGGAGAGGAAGAGAAGGAGAGAAGAAGAAGAAGAAGAAGAAGAAGAAGAAGAAGAAGAAGAAGAAGAAGAAGAAGAAGAAGAAGAAGAAGAAGAAGAAGAAGAGAGGAGAGGAGGAGAGGAGGAGGAGAGAGAAGAAGAAGAAGAAGAAGAAGAAGAAGAAGAAGAAGAAGAAGAAGAAGAAGAAGAAGAAGAAGAAGAAGAAGAAGAAGAAGAAGAAGAAGAAGAAGAAGAAGAAGAAGAAAGAAGAAGAAGAAGAAGAAGAAGAAGAAGAAGGAGGAGGAGAAGGAGGAGGAGGAGGGAGGAGGAGAAAGGAGGAGGAGGAGGAGGAGGAGAAGAAGAAGAAGAACAACAACAACAACAACAAGGAAAAGAAGAACAAGAACAAGAAGAAGAATAACAAGAACAAGAAGAACAAAAAGACTAAGAACAAGAACAAACTCATTGGATGAAAGAACACATTAGCAGATATTTCGTTACATTTTTTTAAATTTCCAGTTATGAGTGTGTTGTTGTTTTTTTTACATTCCATTTTGTCGTTTTCGCTTGTACTTGTCCACACACCCTCTCCCCCATGAACCCTGCAAAATACATACATTAGAAACATGTTTATTTTTCCACATTGGAAAATGTGTTTTGCGTTTCTGCTCTGACTTCTCTCTGTCTGTCTCTCGGTCGGTCATTCTGTCTGTCTGTCGTTTGATCTTTCTGTCTGTCTCTGCCTCTATCTCAGCTCTTTGTCTATGTCTCTGTCTGTCTGTCTGTCTGTCTGTCTGTCTCTCTCTCTCTCTCTCTCTCTCTCTCTCTCTCTCTCTCTCTCCTCTCATCTCTCTCTCTCTCTCTTCCCCACACACACAACACACACACATGCTCTCTCTCTCATACACACACATAAACACACACACACACACACACACACACGGTGGGTAGCACATACTTGTATTTCTAAAGATGCAGCCATTCTTACAACGTGGATGTACAAGCAATTGATATAAAGCAACGTATCCTGGGAAACCCTAGGGAAATTACACACTAAAGTGACACGGACACGTTACACGAGCATCTAGACTCGCCAAGTCTGTCCTACAGGGAACAAAGAGTAATGGTAAAGGTGTCCCACACATGTAAGGTCGTAGGGGAGTGAGGCGTCAGAAACCTCACTTCTCTAGGCGCCAGCATATTGAGGGCAGCGCCCATCTCCTCTCACTATTGCAATTCTCTTTTGGCTGGTCTGCCAGCATCATGAATCCGATCCCTTCAACGTATTCAAAACTCTGCAGCTCGACTAGTCCTCTAAAAGGAAAAAAACCCTCTGAGCACAATGCCCCTCTCCTGCGATCTCTCCACTGGCTACCTGTGCCACAAACAATAAACTATAAGATCAACACTCTCTGTTACAAATGTCTCCACAAAATAGCACCCTCCTACCTCTGTGAATGTCTTCACCTGTACTCCCCTTCTCGTTCTCTTCGCTCTGCTGCAGATTCCTTGTGCTTACGAATACCTAGATTCAGCCAGTCCATCATCGGCCGTCGCTCTTTCTTTGTTTCTGGTCCATCGATTTGGAATAGCCTCCCCATCTCTCTTCGCCAAAGGCCTTCTTGTGACACTTTAAAATCCGGCCTCAAGACATATTTGTTTCAAACCTAAGATTTTCCTTTCCTGTTTCAGTTCATAGATGTCCCTGCTTTTCAACAGCCCAAATC
>CM054149.1:62688380-62695880 GCA_028751875.1 Rapana venosa | reverse complement strand
AGTCAAGACAAGACAAGACGAGGCAAGACGATCATGGACTTTTCATGACTGCACTCTGATGGAGAGTGTGTTTGTGTGTAGAGAGAGAGAGAGAGAGAGAGAGAGAGAGAGAGAGAGAGAGAGAGAGAGAGAGAGAGAGAGAGAGAGAGAGAGGAGGGAGGGAGGGACAGCGAGATATATAGAGAGAAGAAGCGGCCTGCTATATGCAACTTAAACCATGAAAAGCGGGGTGTTGTTTGTTTTTTGTTGTTGTTTGTTTTGTGTTTTTTGCTTTTGCGGGTTTTTGTTTTTATTTCTATTTTGTTTTGTTTGTTGTTGGTGGTGGTGGTGTTGGTGTTGTTGTTGTTGTGGGTTTTTTTGGGGGGAAGGGGGGTTGTGTTTTGTTTGTTTGTTTTCTCTTTTTGTTAGGGGAAGGGGGGGGGGGGGTCGTTTCTCGCATAGAACTGCCATGTTTATCAATTGGTGAGATTTTCCGTATGCCACCTTCTTTTTTACTCACGGTGAAGGTAGCCGCATTCCAAGTTCGGGAATGTATGCTGGCTATGCTCGTGTTTCCGTAACCCTCCAAACGCTGACATGAATTACATGATCTTTAACGTACATATGATTTGATCTTCTGCATGTGTGTATACATACATACACGAATGGAATTAAGCCACTGGCAGGCTCTGCACTTGATTTTGACCTAGAAGATCTTTAAACTAAACTCTTTGGTATCTTATATAGAGATCACGTCGCAATAAAAAAAAAATACCCACCCTTATTCATTAGACAGTGCCGAGATTCGAACCCACGACTTCATGGACCCATAGGGTTGATGTGGAACGGACGGGTCTGAACTGTTCGGCTACAGCGTCCACCAAGCCGAGTTTGCACGTTGTGTGCTGATCAAAACAGTTCAGGCACAGGGAAGGTTTTGTCTTCGTGGGGATGCCGGGAGCCTGTCAGTTATAAATAGCATCCCCGCCTTCTTCAAATTCTGTGCCAGGAATTCCCCCTTCTCTATCCCTCTCTTTGTTTCTGCCTCGTTCCGTTTCTTCTTGTTTCTACCTTCTCGGCGATTTTCTGCCTGCTTGATCCATTCTCCTGCCCCCTTTCCCCCCAGAAAGACTAACAATTCTCTACTATGTCGAAGTCGGATGTGCTGGGCCTGACTTGTCAGGCGCTTAACGGCAGCGCAGTTTTGCTCATATGACAGGCAACAATAGCTGCTGTCTGAGCGTTCGACGACGAAGAAAAAGACTGGGAAGGATTTCCACCTGTCAGGGATGTTATTTTGAATGTTAACTGCTGATTCACTCGGGCAGTTGTTTTTTTTTTTTACCATACTCGTCATCGTTTGTTGTTGTTTTTTTTCTCTCTCTCCGTTTTATTTTTCTTTGTGCCTTTCTCCTGTCTGCGTATTTCCTTTTCAATTCCTTCCTAATTTTTTTTTTCTAATTTGTGTCACTCGCCTTCCGGTGCTTTGGGTTTTTTCCCTTCTGTTTAGTTTTTTGTGTTGATTTCATATTTCCTTTTTTCGTTCTTGTTCAATACCTCGCTCTTGTTCCTAAATCTGTCTTACATCTATATCTATTTTCTATTCTTTGTCTTGTGTTTGATTTTGTCTTTGCGAGATATTGCGCTGTATAAACTCCATTTACTGTTATTATGTATTATTTATTATCATTTTGTTTTGTTTTAGACTTTACTTTTTTCATCACTACGATGAAGTAATATTTAACGAAGATTCTGATTGTTAAGAAAAGAAGAAAGAAAACAAATAACGAAAGAAGGTTAATGGAAAGGAAAAATACAAACTATAAGAAAGAGTGAATAAATTAATAAAGAAATTGACACATTCTTCTTCGTCGAACGCTCAAAGAGCCAATATTGTTGTCTTTCATAACTATGAGCAAAAATGAGTCGGCTGCTGTTATGCGCCTGACAAGTCAGGCCCAGCGCATCCGACATCGGCATGGGAAAGAATTGTTATCTTTTAAATCTTTCTGAAAAGAAAAGGCAGGAGAATGGACAAAGAAGGCAGAAAATGGACAAGAAGGAGGTGACAGGAAGAAAAGGAACAAGGCAGAAATAAAGAGTGCGATAGAAAAGAGGGAATTCTTAGCACCGAATTTCCAGAAGGTGATAATGGTGTTTATGCTAACAGGCCCCCGGCAACCCCTGGGGGGGGAGATGGATGGATAAATGGTTGAATGAATGAATAGATGATAACAAGCACGAAAAAGAGAACAGCACGAACGATTAAGGAGAGACTGACCAGTAAGTAAGTAGGTAAGTAAGTCAGTCAGTCAGTGAGTAAGTAAGTAAGTAAGTTAGTGAGTGAGTAAGTAAGTAAGTAAGTGAGTGAGTGAGTAAGTGAGTAAGTGAGTAAGTAAGTAAAGTAAAAAAGAAAGAAAGAAAAAAAGAAAGAAAATGCATGAAACAAAGAAAGAAAAAACAGAACGACAGAAGAAAAACAGAGAGTCAGAGACAGAGAGAGAGAGAAAGAGAGACAGAGACAGAGACAGAGAGAGAGACTGAACGAAACAAAAAAAAAAAGAGAAACGAAAGAAAGAAAAGAAAGAACGAAGAAAAAGAAAAGAACGAAAGGAAGAAAAGAGAAACGAAGAACGAAAAAATGAAGAAAATATGAATGAATGAAACGAAAGAACAGAAAAAGAAACAAAGAAACAAGAAAGGAAAAGATGAATCAATTAAAAAAAAACAGAAAAAAGACAAACAGACAAAAAGAAAGAAATACAGACAGAGAGAAAGGCACAAAGAAAAAACTGACACAGAAACAACAAAACCAAATCTTAGAAACGAAACACAACTTATAATCCTTATCTTCATGCCCCCCCCCCCCCCCCCCCACCCCCACCAGTGTGCTCAGAGAAACAGAAGTGTTCCCGCCATTGCTGTTTGTTGTTGTTGTTGTGTTGTTGTTGTGTCGTTGCTGTTGTTGTTGTTGTCCTTGATTTTGCTATTTAATACGCACAACTTCCACATTAACAGACTCCTTGCGCGCGACACGTAAACATTTTTTTCTTTTAATTTCAGTAACCAGGAAGATATTAACTACACATGCTACAAAGTCATAGCTGTAATTTTCTTTTTTTTTTACACATAATTATGCTCCCCTCCAGTCCAACGAAATAAAAGTCAATGCCAGTGCCTGTTTTGTTTTGTTTTTAAATACATCCCTTTTAATGTTCATCTTTGAAAGTCGTTACATCCTAAACTCACACCACATCTACAAGAAGACCTTCTTATAAGTAAAGCCACACACTGTATAAAAGACGACACATACACGCAGAGACAAAATGCCGTCCTAATCATATTTATTATATGTATAACCACCACCACCCCACCAAAAAAAACCCACCAAAAAACCAAACAACAAACCAGTGCATGTGCACTTTACAAATTCCGAATAACAACAGAAGGTTTTTAAGCTGGCAGAGAGGAAATCTATAGTGATAAATAATACATGACAGATCTCAGCGCCTACTACAAAAGTCAATATGATGTCCGCTACAGTTGAGAGAAGACAGACAACAAGGAGAACCATACAAAAACAACAACGGAAAGTCTCTCTGTCTCTCTGTCTCTCTGTCTGTCTGTCTCTCTGTCTGTCTGTCTGTCTGTCTGTCTTCTCTCTCTCTCTCTCTCTCTCTCTCTCTCTCTCTCCCCTCTCTCTCCCTCTCTCTCTCTCTCTCTTCTCTCTCTCTCTCTCTCTCTCTCTCTCGCTGTCTCCACACACGCACGCAGTGATACTGATGCAGGTCCTATTGGCGTCAGCAGCAGCAAAAGCAACAGCAGTGGTAGCAGTGGTAGCAGTGGCGGTATGTGAAAACTGATGAAGCACAGCAAACGGTTTGGGTGACAGCAGTTCGCCGTATATATGCATGCATGCATACAGACAGACATACAGACATAAAGACATAAAGACATAACATACATACATACATATAATACATATATACATACATATATACATACATACATACACACATAATATACACATGCACACGTGCACACATACACACACATGCACACACTTGCACACACATGCACACACATGCACATACATTCATACATACGGTGGATCGGTGGTCTAGAGGTAACGCGCCTGTCTAGAATGCGAAAAGTCCGGGTCGGGTGTGTGCGGTGGTTCGTATCCCGTTTGGGCCCGAAACTTTTCCCCCATCCATTAGACCATGAGTGGTGGTCTGGGCGCTAATCTTTCAGATGAGACGATAAACCGAGGTCCCGTGTGTTACACACAATTTTCAGCGCACGTAAAAGAACCCACGGTTGTTCCTGGCAAAATTCTTAGAAAAAAGTCACTCTGATAGGGAAACAAAATACAGTTGCAGAGACCAAAAGAAAAAAAAGGGAGGCGCTGCTCTTGTGGCGACGCGCTCTCCCCGGGGAGAGCAGCCCGAATTCCACTCAGAGAAATCTCGTGACTTAATGTTGTATAAAATATAAAATAAAAAAAATAAAAATACATACATACATACATGCACACCATACACACAATCCACATGCACACACTGCACACACCTACAACATACATAAAAACATACAGCACACATCACACTCCCACATGCACACAAAACACACACACATACAACATACTTTTAAACATACAAAACTTCTAAACAAACAACATGACCCCAAAAACACATACATGCAAAACAACAACATACATACTACATACCCCACTTTTAAACAAAAAATAAAAAAAAAGACATATCATTTTTTTTTCTGGAAATTTTATGTTCTTTTAAACCACCTAAGTACGGGGGATTTTCCGTATTTTTGGTTTTAAAGGGAAAGACCGGCCACACAGGCCCACCCATTTTTTTCCCGTCTCATTTAATGTGTTTTTAAAAGGGGGGTCTTTTTTTTACAAAATTCTTCAAAAATTTTTCTTTTGCCATTCTCAAAAATAAAACCCCAAAAATTTTTAATCTAAAACCTCACTTCTCTAGGAGCATATTTGGGGGGGCCCTTTCCCCTCCCCCTGTCTTTAATTTTCCTGACCCAAAAGGGGGTTTTCCCATTTCCTGGGTAAAATGGGGCTTTCTGAAAAACGCGCAAACGGTCACCCACCAATTCCCGTCGCCTTTTTAATTGGCTGGGGGGCTGCTTCACCAATTTTTCCCCGCCCCCGTTCTTCTTAGTGCCTAAATAATTTATGAAACACGCGGACCCCTTTTGATTTTCTCACCCGAAACCTACCCCCCAACCACCACTCATGGCAATAGGGAGGGGGCAATTTCTGGCCTTTAACCGGGATCAAAACCCCCCACATTTCCGACCCGGAAATCTTGGGTTTGTAGGGAGGCACGTTACCCTAACCACCCTCCCCTCACTTTTTTGGAAACAGACAGCCGTAGTCCATAAGGAACACGTGTGGGTCTGCGCTGCTGCTGTACAATCAGCAACTCTTACCATCCCCCCTCCACTAAGACCATGGGGGGTCGATGCTAGTCTTTCGAATGAGCCGATAAACCGAGGTCCCGTACGCAACATTGAGCGTAAGCGCTTTGATTTTTTTATGTTGCAAGATATAGCGCAATATAAATGTATTATTATTATTATTATATTATTATTATATTATTATTATTATTATTATTATTATTATTATTATTATTATTATTATCAGCATGCATTTAGTGGACGTAAAGAGTCCATGGCAACAAGAGAGTTGTTCCTGGCAAAACTCTGTTTAAAAAAAAGTCTCCCTGAAAAGGGAAAGTAATACACACATGCAGACGTTAAAAAAAGTGGGTGGCGCTGGTCTTGTGGCGGCGCAATCTCCCCGAGGTGAGCAGCCCGAATTTCAGGCAGAGAAACCTTCCGTGACTTGAAGTGGCGAACATTGCAATGTAGTTTCTACCAGAAAATACTAGTCCTGTTTTTGAAAAAAAAGTGATCCCTGTGGAGATTCTGAGAGCCAGCCAAAATGTCTAGCATCCCCATCTTCTGGATATTCTGGGCTTGGACTTCTCTCTCTGTCTCTGCCTCTATCTCTGTCTCTCTGTGTCTCTTTCTGTGCCTCTCTTTCTGTGTCTGTTCTGTGTGTGTGTCTCTCCTCTCTCTCTCTCTCTCTCTCTCTCTCTCTCTCTCTCTCTCTCTCTGTCTCTGTGTCTCTATGTCTCTGTATCTTCTCTCTGTGTCTCGCTGTCTCTCGCTGATCTCTCTATCTCTCTCTCTCTCTCTCTCTCTCTCTCTCTCTCTCTCTCTCTCTCTCTCTCTCCTCTGTGTCTCTGTGTCTCTATGTCTCTGTATCTTCTCTCTGTGTCTCGCTGTCTCGCTGGATCTCTCTATCTCTCTCTCTCTATCTCTCTCTCTCTCTCTCTCTCTCCCCCCCTCCTCTCTCTCTCTCTCTCTCTCTCTCTCCTCTCTCCATTTTTGCCCTCAAGTGATTGTGCCTAGCCGATGTACATTAACACTTTTCAGAGTTTCAGAGTTCATGACGTTTCTTAGTTCCGTTCAGATCTCCTCCTCTCTGTTCTGCTCTGTCTGTTCTTCTATCTTTTCTCTCTCTCTCTCCTCTCTCTCTCTCCTTCTCCTCTCTCTCTATCTCTCTCCTTTCTCTCTCTCTCTTTCTCTCTCTCTCTCTCTCTCCTCTCTCTCTCTCCTCTCTCTCTCTCTTCTCTCTCTCTCTCTCTCCTCTTCTCTCTCTCTCTCTCTCTCTCTCTCCCTTTCTCTCCTTCTCCCTCTCTCTCTCTCTCTTCTCTCTGTCTCTCTCTCTCTCTTCTCTCCTCTCTTCTCTCTCTCTTTCTCTTCTCTCTCTCTTTCTCTCTCCCTCTTGTATCCCTCTCTCTTTCTCTCTCCTCTCTCTCTGTATCCCTCTCTTCTCTCACTTTCTCTCTATCTTTCTCTGTTCTCCTCCTCTCTCCCTCTCCTCCCCCCCCCCCCCCCTCTCTCTCTCTGCGTGCTTGCCTTGTTCTTTTTCTTCCTGTTGCCTATGTCTTGTCCATTCTCATGCCTGTGGTTGTTGGGTTTTTTTCTTTCTGAGAGATTACTTTAAAACAAGACAACAGTTCTCTCCCACGTCATAGTCTGATGCACTGGGCCTGATTCTTCAGGCGTTTAACGATAGCGGCAATGCATTTCGTTCATATGACACAAACAATCATTTGTTGTCTGAGCGTTCGACGACGAAGAAAAGAGAGAGAGACAGCGAGTGAGTGAGAGAGTAAGAGAGTGAGATAGAGAGTCAGCGAGAGAGAGAGAGAAAGAGAGTGAGATAGAGATACAGGGAGAGAGGGACAGAGGAAAGAGAAAAAGGAGAGAGAGAGACAACAGAGAGTGAGATAGAGATACAGAGAGGTGAGAGAAAAAGAGGAGAAAGAGAGAGACAGAGAAGAGTGAGATAGAGAGACAAGAGAAAGAGAGAGAAAGAGAGAGAGAGAGATGAGAAGAGAGAGAGAAGAGAGAAAGACAGAGACAGAGAGACAGACAGTCAGTCATACAGACAGACAATCAAACCACACAAAC
>CM054149.1:62683380-62685880 GCA_028751875.1 Rapana venosa | reverse complement strand
GAATCAGCTGAATGTTTTAAAATTTGTTATGAAGCTAAAGATACAACAAAAGTTAAAGAATTTTGAAAAATAAAGGGTAGATAAACATGAAAAATAGTTTTCTAATGGTAAAAGGAAAGAAGTAGTTATCGGATATTGGTATATAGGAATGAAGTCCAATGCTACGACCAGTGCTAAAAATGGCAGGCTACATTTAATAACAAAATGGTACTCAACATTGCTGATAAGACACTGCATTTGGTAAAAAATGTTACATTACATTTGATAATAAAATGGTACGCTACATTTGATAATAAAAAACAGTACACTACATTTTTTCTAAAAAAGTGGTATAAGACATGTTGCATGCTTATGCTATTAGTTCCAACTCTTAGAAATGAGTATCAAACGGTTGTTATGTAATTCAACACAACTGTCTCTATCCCCGCTGTCGTCCACACAATGCCACCAGGGTTCGCCATCTCTCTCTATCTCTGCTGAGTTCTACGATCTCCTGTAGCCCTCCCAGACCACTGATCTTAGTGATGTCGGCAATGTAGGCACAACTTACAAAATGCCGCTACAGCTAGACAAGTCTGGGGAATCACGGTGTGTTGTAAAATTGAGAGAGTGTTTATGCATTTGTCTATTGCTGGGCTGCAACACGATGCTTTGGATATCAAACAGTTTTAAGCCACGTGTCAACGAAGACTAAGACTTGTTGATTAAGTTTATTTAAAAAACTAACAGTTTTGACCAAGGATCATGATAGATCATGAATTAATAGATGTTTTATGTTATTTCAAAGTATGAAAATACATTTTTGGTATCGAAGCAATGTTTTTGGAGTAACCATTACACAAGTAACCATTACACAAGCAACGGCACTCTTGGGGATCAGTGACTAGGTTGGCCCAGGATAGGCAGGAGTGGAAGCGCTTTGTTGCTGCCCTACACACCACTGGGTGCAATGGTTAATGATGATGATGATTACACACGTAAGATCCAATGTACTCCCGCTTTATGGCACAATGCACTGTGATTGTTAATCTGCCTACGGTAACGGTTGTTCATGGTGTAAAAACAGGAATGGAAGTGACCAGCATGTTATGTTTAGCTGTGCTATGGGTAAACATAATGATAAGGATCCATTTTCTCACAGAACAGACAGGACTTCCCCCGTCACGTGTTCCCCACAGCCACAGAGCCTATCTGCAGCTATCATTTATCTGAATAATTATGTTCCTTTTTTATTATTTTATTTCAAGGAAAATGGAATAAGTGTTCATTTTGCATGCATCAAGTCCCCGTATCAATGCAGTTTTGTAAATGTTGTCATCCGTTCCCACCGGCACACAATGGCCTACTCTTTCGAAAAGCAGAACAGGTTTTATCATTTGCCCAAGATGTGCTACGTAGCCCGCACACGGAACCTGGGTTTAAGTCTCATACGAAGCTCTTTTGGGGAGAGTGGAGTCTGCACTGATGTTAATTCCAGAGGAAAAATATCCCCTTGAATGGGATTCGAACCCGGGTCACATGCGCAATGCGCAAGGCTCTAACCATCCAGGCCATCCCGTCCCCGGGATCAGCCGCCAGAGTGTACACACCACTGCTGTCCAGCATCTGACTGCTGATGGTCATCATGAGGTCTGAAACCTGGAGGAAGATGAGCTATAGCACGCTATGTCCCCCATGATGTCTGAAGACAGATGAGCTACGATACGTTATGTCCGTCATGGTATCTGAAGACAGATGAGCTACGACACGTTATGTCCGTCATGAAATCTGGAGAGAGAGATAAGCTACGACACGTTATGTCCGTCATGGTATCTGGAGAAAGATGAGCTACGACACGTTATGTCCGTCATGATATCTGGAGAAAGATGAGCTACGACACGTTATGTCCGTCATGGTATCTGGAGAAAGATGAGCTACGACACGTTATGTCCGGCATAAAGTCTGTAGAGAGATGGGCTACAACCCGTTATTTCCATCATGAAACCTGAAGAGAGATGATATCTGACTCGTTATGTCTGTCACGAAGTCTGAAACCTGGAGGAAGATGAGCTATAGCACGCTATGTCCCCCATGATGTCTGAAGACAGATGAGCTATGACACGTTATGTCCGTCATGAATACTGAAGACAGATGAGCTACGACACGTTATGTCCGTCATGAAATCTGGAGAAAGATGAGCTATGACACGTTATGTCCGTCATGAATACTGAAGACAGAAGAGCTACGACACGTTATGTCCGTCATGGTATCTGGAGAAAGATGAGCTACGACACGTTATGTCCGTCATGGTATCTGGAGAAAGATGAGCTACGACACGTTATGTCCGTCATAAAGTCTGTAGAGAGATGGGCTACGACCCGTTATTTCCATCATGAAACCTGAAGAGAGATGATATCTGACTCGTTATGTCTGTCACGAAGTCTGAAAAATGGCGAGAAATGAGCTATGACACGTTATGTCTACCAAGGAGTCTGGATAAAGATGAGGTATGCCAAGAAAT
>CM054149.1:62668380-62675880 GCA_028751875.1 Rapana venosa | reverse complement strand
CGGAAAAGGAGAGAGAAAGAGAGAGGGAGAGGGAGAGGTAGAGAGAGGGGGGATGGAGAGAGAGAGGGAGAGAGAGAGGGAGAGAGAGAGGGAGAGGAGAGAGAGGGGGGAGAGAGAGAGAGGGAGAGAGAGGGGAAGGATAGACAGGCAGACAGATACACAGACTCACAGACAGACACACAGACTGAAAGACAGACTGAAAGACAGAATGAAAGACAGAGGGACAAGAGAGAGGGCGAAACAGAGAGAGACAGAGACAGATAGAGAGAGAAGAAATAGACAAAGACAGATAGACAGACAGACAGACAGAGACAAAGAGAAAGGCAGAGAGAGACAAAACTAGACAAAGAGAGACAGAGACGAAGGAATTCATAAAGACAGACAGAGAGAGAGATAGACCCAGGGACAGGGAAATACAAAGTGTGTGTGTTGAGAAAGAAAGACAGACAGAAAGAAAGAAAGAACGAAAGAAAGAAAGAAAAAAGAAAAAAGAAAGAAAGAAAGAAAAAGAGAGAGAGAATGCCAATGACAATGACAAATGGTTTATTGTGTTAGCAATCAGCTCATTCTCAACGTGGGAGAGGTGCACATCCTGGGTAATAAAAACAAAACAACAAGTGACCAAAATATGCAAGCGATCATCGCGAGTGTGAAACTGTATCGCGGTAATAATGATAAATGTGCCAAAGCACATTAACAACGTTACCATTACACTGTCATCATCGGAACAGTTCCATTTCACTTGCGCTTAAATGCGCTAATAGCACAGAGAGAGAGAGAGAGAGAGAGAGAGAGAGAGAGAGAGAGAGAGAGAGAGAGAGAGAGAGAGAGAGGAGAGGGAGGGAGGGAGGGAGAGAGAGGGAGAAAGAGAGAGAGAGAAAGAGAGAGAGAGAGAGAGAGAGAGAGAGAGAGAGAGAGAGAGAGAGAGAGAGAGAGAGAGAGAGAGAGAGAGAGAGAACGGGAGGGAGGGAAGGAGAGGGAGCACCTTTATCCTTTAAAAATAGCAAAGAGCAGCCACAACAACAAGAAGAAAAATGAAATGATACAAAATAGAGAGATAGCATAGCAACAGAACTTATGTTTTATACCAGCCGCTATGGCGCAGTGGTTATGGCCTTGGGTTAAGGACTAGAAGGTCGCAGGTTCGAATCCAATAAGAGTTATTGGGATTTTTCGGACTCTGGCCGGCTCCTACCCAGAGTAAGTGTGCTGTGGGCTCAGTGGGAAGACTGGTACCACACAGTCGAGCTTCATCCACTTAACGGATGCGAGTTTGCGAGTGTTGCTCAAATTACCTGACTAACACTGCAGGTGTCTGTATTTCTCGGGCCCGGTTGACGCCGGGATATATCATGATAGTAAGTGTAGAGTACAACCCTGCCAAGTCGTATCAAGGCACAAACACTCCCATAGTAGCATAATTACGTCATCTCATTGTCATTGATCATCATGCAATAAAAATGCCTCTTTTTCGGTGGTCCCATTTGCTCTGGTCTCATGGTGACCTCAGATTCAGTTTGTCCATATACTTCTGTGCCTGTGGTGAGTTTGTGTCAAAGTCTTTGGGGTTGGAGGTTCGCGGGGAACGGTCGTTGGAGGGACGTTGTGGTGGTTGCCACCTTGGATGGGCAACTCACTCAGTCTGGCTCTGCGACTAAACTAAAATACTGTCATTATTAGGGGCTTAGTAGGTGGTTTTCTGCGTACGCTAGCTCAGAACAGACCTCACTGAACACCACCACAGTGACCCAGCAGCAGTGCAGGGCCCCTCTGGATGGTGGCCCTACGGCGGTCTGATATTGATGGGCTCCCTGTGGACTTCAGACCCTGAGGATGCGACATAACGAAACTGGGCATGGCTGTGGCGGGAACATTGAGATGAGCAGTATGAGGACAGCAGGCCCAGAACGACGTAAAAGATGAGACAGCCAAACAACAAAGAGAAGATTCTGTATGTCTTTTTCTGTTCAGAATGCTGGTTGCAATATCTTCATTAGTGCTCGCAAGGTCCACGGGACTACGGGATAGGTAAAGGTGAGGTGGATTCTTTGATATCGAGGATAATGGACTTGGGTCTTTTTAAAATATACAGTCCCTGTCTGTATGTGGTTTTGTTAATGTTGTCTGTCATCTGTTCCTGCCGGCAGAAGATAGACTAGTCTTCCGTAAAGCGGAACGAATTTTTACGTGTGCGTTAAAATTGTAATTGGAGAGAGAGAGAGCAAGAGAGAGAGAGAGAGAGAGAGAGAGAGAGAGAGAGAGAGAGAGAGAGAGAGAGACGCTTTGACCAATTTATTGTCATTGCCCAAAGTGGCCTATTGACAAGGGGGGTTATACACGACTTTCTTTTGTAAATACAAATAAATACAAGAAAAATCACATGATGCATTTAACGTAATGAAAACCAAAAAATCAAAAATGAGCTCTCTATGAACGGAAACGACTTTAAGCTCTGACGTAAACTCAGTTTCAAAATGAACACAAAGTAATAACAAGGATGAACAATAGGAACCAATAAGCAATAACTAAAATAATGAAAAGAACATTCTAGAATGCTATATTAGACCATCAATGACATTGTATGTGAAATTTTCAAAAAATGTTCTTGCTGGAGACTACAGCGTAATTATAAATGTTTCTTTAGGTGTTTCACAAAATGCTGGAGTTTACATAATATAAATGTTACTTTAGTTTAGTCACAAATGTTAAGCTAATTGGAACTTAGCTGTAATTGTCTTAATTTCAATGCTTCAGCAATAAACTTTGCAACCGATTTGATCACAATATCATCATCGGACGATAAGATAGAAAAAATATCTTGCCTTCGGAAAGCTTCTAGATTGAGAACACCACAGTTTTCACGTATGGAAACATATGATTGACAATGAAACAGGAAATGCACTTCATCATCAAGAATATGACCACACATAGGGCATGGGAACTGTGTGGACATCTCAGGTTGAAACCATCTTTTTTTTGCATTGAAGCCGAGTGTTCTTAGTCGAAATCTTGCATAAATTAGTCGATGCCATTTGTCAGTGACTATTCGAAGATACTTTTCAGCTTGAAAAGCACACTTAAGCGAAAAAAACCAGCAGTATTTATCTTTACTTTCCATGTCCGAGTGCCAATTTTGTTTAAATGAACAAATGAGTCTGTCTTTCAATTCAGAAATAAACCCATGCTCGCTACCTACTTCCTGAGACAACCACACGATTCCAAAACCATGTTCTGATAAAAACTGTTTAACTTGATATGCCCAATTCTTCTTACGCAGCTCCATTTGTATAACCATCATGTCATAAGACTGCCTACACAAACGTGACCCTGGAAGTTTCAGTAGTTTTAGTCAGTACTTAATACACTTAACAGACGTTCTGATGTTTAAAGGATATCTTCCCGTTTCTCCATATAGTACAGTATTTGACGAATGGATTGGGACATTTAAGAAACGTTTGATAGCATATGTATGTATTTTTTCTATTTGAGAGAGAGAGAGAGAGCAAGAGATACAGACATACAGACAGACAGACAGAGACACAGAGAGAGACACAGAGACAGACAGAGGCAGACAGAGACACAGATAGAGACAGAGACAGACAGAGACAGACAGAGACAAAGAGAGACAGAGACAGGGAGACAATGAGAGACAGAGAAAGAGAGACAGGGAGACAGAGAGAGACACAGAAGCAGAGAGCAGAGACAGGGAGACAATGAGAGAGGAGAGAGGAGAGAGAGAGAGAGAGAGAGAGAGAGAGAGAGAGAAGAGAGAGACAGGGAGACAGAGAAGACAGAGACAGAGAGTTTTTGCCGTTCCTATATTCGTGTAAGTCACGTCTCATCTCTGCTGTGGGCATGGTATGTCACATTATTCTCTCTCTCTCTCTCTCTCTCTCTCTCTCTCTCTCTCTCTCTCTCTCCTCTCTCTCTCTTCTCTCTCTCTCTCTCTCTCTCTCTCTCTCTCTCTCTCTCTCACCTTCTATAGTTGTTGTATATTCTAATAAAGGACATATTCATACTTTCTATTTTCAATATTATTTTGGGCTTGTTGACTGTACTTGAGCTCCAGTGAATGTCCTATTTCAATATCTTATTATTACGTGTAACAACTATGTGTACTATTCTACAATATGAAGGTGTTCAATTTTATGATCTATAAGTTTGGCTTACACTCTCTCTTCTCTCTCTCTCTCTCTCTCTCTCTCTCTCTCTCTCCTCTCTCTCTCTCTCTCTCTCATTCTCCTCTCTCTCTCTCTGCTCTCTCTCTCTCTCTCTTTGTTGTTATTGCTGTAGTTGTTGATTTGTTTGTTTTGTTGATTTGTTTGGGATTTTGTTTGTTTGTTTGTTTTTTGTTTTTGGTGTATTGTGTGTGGGGGGGGGGGGGGGCGAGGGGGGGGAGGTTAGACCGTGTGGATTTTTGTGTGTATTTTTTCTCATTTTTTTGTTTGTTGTTGTTTTTTCTTGTTTTTAGTTTGTTTGTTTGGGGATGGTTCTTTTTTTTTTTTGGGGGGGGGGGGGGGTCTGGGGTTGTTGTTTTTTGTTAGTGAGGGGTTGTTTTTTGTTTGTTTGTTTGTTTTTTCTCTCCCTTTTTCTTTAAAAAAAAAGTTTTTTCCCCTTTGCTTCTACTGTTTGAAAGTATGAGTACTGGGTTCATTATTAATATGTGACCCTACGGTCGGGGACTGGATGTAAAAAAGCACATGAGTACTTATTCATTATCCTGGTAAAAAATTGTTTGTCTCGATTACTTACAATGTGTAGATGTTCTTTTTATGACTTTGTTGGGGTTTCCCCCTCTTTATTGTGTGAGTGTATGGGTATTGCACTTATTTTATTATCATGACATTCAATTTGTATGAGTATAATTAAAAAGTGTTGGTGTTGATCGTGTGCTATGTGAGTATCATATATTTATAATTATCCCTGAAACACAGACCCACACCCACACACACACACACACACACACACACACACACACACACTCACACACACTCACAGTCTCTCCCTCAATGACGGTATAGGTTTAGATTTCTTCTTTTGTTTTGTTTCTTGTTTTTATTGTGTGAATGTATGGGTATTGAGTTTATTTCATTATCATGACATATAACTTGAATGAGTATAATCAAAATGAGTGTTGATGGCGATCGTGTACTGTTTTGGGAATTATATATTGGATATTATCTCTGAAATACACACACACACTCTCTGTCTCTCTGTCTCTGTCTCTCTCTCACCTTGTATCGTTTTGCTTATAGTTATAGTGTATCCTGATGAAGGATTCATAGTTTATATTTTCAATACTTTATTGGACTTGTCCCCTGTACTTAAGTTTAAATGAGTACCCTATTTCAATATCTTTATTTTATGTGTAACAAGTATATGTACCATTTGACAATGTGTAGATGTTTATCTTTATGACTGATTAAGTTTGGTTGTTATTTTTCTTGGTTTTGGTGTTGTTATTGTTGTTGTTGTTTTTTTTTCTCTCTTTTTTTCTTTTTTCTTTTTTGTTGGTTTGGTTTTTCTTTCTTTTTTGTTTGTTTGTTTTGGTTGGGGTTTTTTGGGGATGGTGGGGGTGGGGGGGGGGTGGGAGAGTTTTTAGGGTTTCTTTTATTTGTTTTTGTTGTTGTTGTTGTTGTTTTTTTTTGGGGGGGGTGTTGGGGTGGGGGGCTGTTTTTTAAAAGGGTTATTTCCCTTGTTTCTATTGTGAGATTGTATCAATGTTGGGTTATTATTAAGATGTCTCCCTACGGGCGGGGACTAGATGTAAAAAAGCACATGAGTGCTTATTCATTATCCTCGAAATTAAAGAATTTGTCATTGTCATTGTCATTGTCTCTCTCTCTCTATCGCTCTCTCTCTCTCTCACTCTCTCTCTCACTCTCTCACTCTCTCCTCTATCTCTCGCTCTCTCTCTCCTCTCCCCTCCTCTCTCTCTCTGTCTCTCTCTTTCTCTCCCTCTCTCTCTCTCTCTCTCTCCTCTCTCTCTCTCTCTCTCTCTCTCTCTCTCCTAAACGTTCCCTCAAAAACACACACACACACAAAGTACACACACATACACACATGCAGACTAACTCACACATGCTCAAACAGACACACACACATACACACACGCACAAGTACGTACGCACAAACCACACACACACACACACACACACACACACACACACACACACACACACACACACACACACACACACCACACACACACCCCACAACTACACACACACACACAAACACGCGCACACACATTTAATTTATTTATTATTTTTTTATTTATTATTTATATCGAGGATAATGGAGCAAGCAAGCAAGCAAACAAGCGCGTACATACACACACACACGCACGCACGCGCACACACACACAACACACACACACACACACACACACACACACACACACACACACACACACACACACACCTTCCATCCCAAGTTTTGCAGAATCAATCAGCAGGGTCAGGTTACCTCCCTTCTTACCACAGCTCGCTTCACACAGTTAGTATCTGGCCCTGTTCCCCTGTGTGTGCGTGTGTGTGTGTATGTGAGTGTGTGTGCGTGTGTATGTATGTGTGAGTTTGCGTGTGCGTGTGTGTACGTGTGTGTGTGCGTGTGCGTAAGTGTGCGTGTTTGTGTGTGTGCTTGTGTGTGCGTTTGTATTGTATGTGTGTGAGTGTATGCGTGTTTTGTGTGTGTGTGTGTGTGTGTGTTTGGTTTCGTGTGAGTATGTGTGAGTTTTTGCGTGTGTGTAAGTGTGTGTTTGTGTGTGTAGTGTAGTGTGTGTTTGTGTGTGTTTGTATGTGTAGTGTAGTGTAGTGCAGTGTGTGTCAGTGTGTGTGTGTGCGTGTGTGCGCGTGTGTATTTGGGGGGTGTGTGCGTGTGTGTATGTTTGTATATGTGTGTGTTATGTCATATTTTATTTCATTATTTTATTTCAAGAATAATGGGTTAAGCACTCTGCGCTTTTTTTTTTTTTACATCCAGTCCCAGTGTGTATGCGGTTTTGTCAATTGTGTGTGTGTTTCATACCAGCGAAATTACGAGCGTGCATGCGTTCGTATGTAAGAATGCAATCAACTGAATGACGTGAGTTCATGTACATGTTTGTGTACTAAACTGCGATTCAGATTACAGCGTACGCACGTCATTTTTGTGTATACAGATTTTTATTTTAAAGTAGCTTAACATTGCTAAGTACATTTTAACAGTGATCAATAAATGACGTCGTCATTAAACAGTGTGTGCTCAAGTTGATGTTTTGCTGATAGAAGTGTGAAGAGGCAAGGTGTAACTAACTGAACAGTATTCTTCCGAGTATTGGTTTTTCGCTTGTTCTTTAGTGCCGTAGCTTGCTGGTTGGTTTTCATTTTCTATTTCTAGATACAGTTGGCTTGTTACCATTTCTTTAAAAAAGATACATTTTACTGATAACATTTTTTGATGCCGTTTATCCCTCCTCCCCCCCCCCCCCCCCCCCCCCCCCCCCACCCCCCCCCCCCC
>CM054149.1:62633380-62660880 GCA_028751875.1 Rapana venosa | reverse complement strand
ATGGATCGAAAACCGCTGAACCTTCTTCTTCTTCTTCTTCTTCTTCTTCTTCTTCTTCTTCTTCTTCCTTCTTCTTCTTCTTCTTCTCTTCTTCTTCTTCCATTCTTCTTCTTCGCAATTCTTCTTCTTCTTTCGCAATTATTCGCATATCTTCTTCTTCTTTACAATTCTTCTTCGCAATTCTTCTTCTTCTTCTTCGCAATTCTTCTTCTTCGCAATTCTTCTTCTTCGCAATTCTTCTTCTTCTTCTTCTTCTTCTTCTTCTTCTTCTTCTTCTTCGCAATTCTTCGCAATTCTTCTTCTTCTTCTTCTTCTTCTTCTTCTTCTTCTTCTTCACAATTCTTCTTCTTCGCAATTTTTCTTTTTCTTCTTCTTCGCAATTCTTCTTCTTTTTCTTCTTCTTCTTCTTCTTCTTTTCTTCTTCTTCTTCTTCTTCTTCTTTGCAATTCTTCTTCTTCTTCTTTGCAATTCTTCTTCTTCTTTGCAATTCTTCTTCTTCATTCGCAATTCTTCTTCTTCTTCGCAATTCTTCTTCTTCTTCGCAATTCTTCTTCTTCTTCGCAATTCTTCTTCTTCGCAATTCTTTTCTTCGCAATTCTTCTTCTTCGCAACTCTTCTTCGCAATTCTTCTTTTTCTTCGCAATTCTGCTTCTTCGCAATTTTTCTTCTTCGCAATTCTTTTTCTCAATTCTTCTTCTTCTTTGCAATTCTCCTTTTTCGCAATTCTTCTTCTTCGCAAGTCTATCTTCTTCTTCTTCTCTTCTTCTTCTTCTTCTTCTTCTTCTTCTTCTTCTTCTTCTTCTTATTCTTCTTCGCAATTCTTCTTCTTTGCAATTCTTCTTCTTCGCAATTCTTCTTCTCAATTCTTCTTCTTCTTTGCAATTCTGCTTCCTCGCAATTCTTCTTCTTCGCAATTCTTCTTCTTCTTCTTCTTCTTCGCAATTCTTCTTCTTTTTCTTCTTCTTCTTCTTCTTCTTCTTCTTCTTCTTCTTCTTCTTCTTCTTCTTCTTCTTTGCAATTCTTCTTCTTCTTTGCAATTCTTCTTCTTCTTCGCAATTCTTCTTCTTTTCGCAATTCTTCTTCTTCTTGCAATTCTTCTTCTTCTTCGCAATTCTTCTACTTCTTCGCAATTCTTCTTCTTCGCAATTCTTCTTCTTCGCAATTCTTCTTCTTTGCAACTCTTCTTCGCAATTCTTCTTTTTCTTCGCAATTCTGCTTCTTCGCAATTTTTCTTCTTCGCAATTCTTTTTCTCAATTCTTCTTCTTCTTTGCAATTCTCCTTTTTCGCAATTCTTCTTCTTCGCAAGTCTTCTTCTTCTTCTTCTTCTTCTTCTTCTTCTTCTTCTTCTTTGCAATTCTTCTTCGCAATTCTTCTTCTTTGCAATTCTTCTTCTTCGCAATTCTTCTTCTCAATTCTTCTTCTTCTTTGCAATTCTGCTTCCTCGCAATTCTTCTTCTTCGCAATTCTTCTTCTTCTTCTCTTCTTTGCAATTCTTCTTCTTCTTCTTCTTCTTCTTCTTCTTCTTCTTCTTCTCTTCTCCATCTTCTTCTTCTTCTTCTTCTTCTTCTTTTTCTTCTTCTTCTTCTTCTTCTTCTTCTTCTTCTTCTTCTTCTTCTTCTTCGCAATTCTTCGCAATTCTTCGCAATTCTTCTTCTTCTTCTTCGCAATTCTTCTTCTTCTTCTTCGCAATTCTTCTTCTTCTTCTTCTTCTTCTTCTCCTTCTTCTTCTTCTTCTTCTTCTTCTTCTTCTTCTTCTTCTTCTTCTTCTTCTTCTTCTTCTTCGCAATTCTTCTTCTTCTTCGCAATTCTTCTTCTTCTTCTTCTTCTTCTTCGCAATTCTTCTTCGCAATTCTTCTTCTTCTTCTTCTTCTTCTTCTTCTTTTCTTCTTCTTCTTCTTCTTCTTCTTCTTCTTTTTCTTCTCTTCTTCTTCTTCTTCTTCTTCTGCTTCTTCTTTCTTCTTTCTTCTTCTTCTTCGCATCCTCCTCCTCCTTCTTCTTCGTTTTTTTTTGCAATTCTTTTTCGCCATGTTTTTTCCCTCTCGTTTTTGATAACGTTTCTTCAACGTTTCTTCCTCGTTGCATGTTCATCGTCTTCCCTCCCTCTCTCTTAAAGATCGTGCAGTGGTGGTGGTAAGCCCCAACATAGAAGTTTGATTGATCAGCCAGGAATCGTGTTTCTAGCAGGGGACGAAGGGATCGTTATCTCGTTCACTGAAGCGTGCCAGTTAATCCAGTGAACTGGAATAAAATATAAGAGGGAGAGAGAGAGGGATAGAGAGAGAGACTGGCAGGCAGACAGACAGGCAGAGACAGAGACAGTGAAAGAGAGACAGAAAGAGAGAGAGTGAGAGACGGAGAGAGAGACAGACAAAGTGAAACAGAGAAAGAGAGAGACAGACAGACATAACAGACACAAACACAGACACATACACAGACACACAGACACACAGACGAAACAGACAGACCAGACAGACCAGACACATACACACAGACAGACAGAACAGACTCTAACACAGACACACAGACATACACACAGACACACAGACAGGCGGGCACACAGACACACAGACAGACAGACAGAGTGTTCTACCGCTTGTTGAAGCACTAGTTCAATACAGTTTATTGAGTCAGCCAAGCGTAAGGTAAGGATCGTATATCAGGCAGGCGTGTCGAAAAAAACACACCATCAGTGTCAATCAACTCTATCATAAATACACCCTGTAAGGCTTGCATGGGGTTCGGAAGTTTGTTTGTTTTTTTCCATTTCAACGGCCTGTCAAGATACTGTGTTGTTGGTGTTTTTTTTTTAAATTAATGAAGTCTGTTCTAATGACAATAGTGTCAGCAAAGCGTATTCTCAAGACAGTTGGATAAGCATTATTTTTATTTATTCTATTATTTTATTTCGAGGATGATGGAATGAGCACCCATGGGCTGTTTTACATCCAGCCCCCATGTGTATGTAGTTTTGTAAAATTTGTTCCTGGAGAGAGAGAGAGAGGGGGGGGGGGAGGGGTGGGGAAGAGGGAGAGGGAGAGAGAGAGGCAGAGATAAATAGATAGATAGATAGAGAGAGATAAATAGATAGATAGATAAATAAATAGATAGATAGATATATAGATAAATAGATAGATAGATAGATAGATACATAGATAGATAGATAGATAGATCGATAGATAGATAGATAGATAGGGTAAAAAAAGGTAAAGGTGTCCCATAAACTATAAGGTCGTAGGGGAGCGAGGCGTCAGAGACCTCACTTCTCTAGGGCCAGCATATTGAGGGCGGCGCCCATCTCCTCTCCCTCGCTGCTTTACCTTCCATGACCCTAAAGAGGACAGGTACCCATTTACAGCTGGGTGAACTGGGGGAACTGTACTGAAGCCACGGCGCGCAAACGGTCACCCATCCAACTGGTAACCACGCTCGACGCTGCTTAACTTGGCTGGGGGAAAGCGAGTGCTCCGACCACTGAGCTATCCCGTACCCATAGACAGATAGATAGAACATTTTACTATTCTCTTTAGCCAAGCATATTTAAAAAACAACAGTATCACCCCAGCGTATTTTGCAGACAATAGTGTCAGCCAAGCGTATTTTGCAGACAATAGTGTCAGCCAAGCGTATTTTGTAGACAATAGTGTCAGCCAAGCGTATTTGAAAGGCAAATGTTTCAGCTAAGCGTATTTTAAAAACAAAAGTGTCAGTTCTTTTTTAAGACAGTAGTGTCAGCCAAGCTTATTTTAAAGACAATAGTATCAGCTAAAACGTTTTTTTAAAGACAATAAAATCAGCCAAATGTATTTCAAAGACAACATTAAGTGTGGCTCAGCCAGTGCGTTTTAAAGGCAAATGTGTCTCAGCCAGCGTCATTTAAAGACAATAGTATTAGCCAAGTATTTTTTTAAAGACAATAGTGTCAGCCAGCGTATTAGACCACTGCGTCAGCCAAGCGTATCTTATAAAGCACACATTTATCAGCCAGTATATTTTAAAGACAACTGTGTTACCCAAGCATAGTTTAAAGACAGCAGTGTTAGCCAAGTGTAGTTTAAAGACAACAGTGTTAGCCAAGTGTAGTTTAAAGACAACAGTGTTAGCCAAGCGTAGTTTAAAGACAACAGGGTCAAAACCAGCGTATTTTAGAGACAACTTTCAAGTCAAGCCAAGTCAAGGTTAAACCTGTATTTCTAGATAGCACACTGAATAAGCATTGCTTTCGCTTTTTTCGTCAAGCCCTTCATATTTTTAACGCTGACAAAAATTATAAAAGTAAGTTAGATTGAGCAAACAAGCAAACAAATAAACGCGCACACACGAGCAAATAAACAGAAATGCAAACCAGCCCAAACAGAGAAAGCAGGGCTATTCAGGTCCTAAGGTATCACGCTTAAAGCTTCAGTACAAGATCAAAATGCTCTTTCTTACGCATTACACTGCACATCAGTAAAACCGGAAATAGCGACATGACAGCTGGCAGTTAATATAACAGCACAGCCAAAGGCTGCACATCGGTATTAATTTGGGGGTCATGTAGTATGTTCTATAGAATGCGAGAGGAAAAACAATGTTGGTGGTTTTCGTAGATTTTTTTAAGCATGAAAAAATGGACTGTGCACTTGTTTTTTTAGGGATTGAGGACATGGAGCAATACCAGGTAGTCAAGAGAACGTTGGAAATAATCACCAAATGAGGATTGCCTGTATTCCTACAGCGTTGACCCCGGGCATGCATATTGCGGTAAGGAAGCTAGCAGACGCCAAAGGACTGAGGGGGTACAGTCCTTGCTGAAAAAAAAAAAATTCAAAGCTACGAAATTTGTTCAAAATCACATGCGTTTTGATTCAGGGGCTAGTTTTTCACAAAACGTGGTTTTAACCTCTGTGGATCCCTTAGTATGTGCGGTATGAATATAAGAGTCACATAGAAAAACAGAAGTAAAAGAGTTATGTTTTAATACCGGTGTGCAGCCAAATAGAAACAAAATGCTTTATCCCATGATTTAAATCTAGTGTTTCTCAGCCAGAGATTTAAATTCTTGAAATGTTTATTTTCTTTCACAAGTGTACATTACGTCTTTTAAGGAAAATATGTGTAGGCTTGAAAAAAATAGTATTGAGTCTTTAATACTGTTTACTTACCATTTTGCGATGAACTCTTGCTTTTCAGTTCCTGATAGTATTCATATTATTTTTGGGTGTATTGCTGTTAGGTTTATTCTCCTGTTCAATTTGTTTGTAATCCTCCATACCCCAAATGGGGTGAAAGGAATTAAATCTTGAATCTTGAACTACAATAGTGCACACTCCCCTCAACCACCGCCCTTCTCCACCTCATTCCTCCCCCCACAGAAGCATTGTATGTCAAACTTCATGTATAGACTGGGCCCTCATTAACATAAGAGTAATAATATAAAATAAGGAAGTTATATAACGCTATATCTTGCAAAGACAAATCAAAGCGCTTCAAATCATTACCGTTAGCATCAGAGAACAAAGGTCGACAATGACACCCACTCCCTCCCCTCTACCAATACACACGTGCGTCTCAATTTGATAAAAAAAATTTATTGGGGGGGGGGAGGGGTTGTTTTGAGAGTGGGGAGTGGGGGTGTCTTCTTTTTATTCTTCTCCCTACTCTTCTTCTTCATCTTGTTGTTGCTCATCTTCTTCTTCTTGTTCTTCTTGTTCTTGTTCTTCTTCTTGTTCTTGTTCTTGTTCTTGTTCTTCTTCTTCGTTCTTCTTCTTCTGCGCAATTCTTCTTCTTCTGCGCAATTCTTCTTCTTCTGTTGTTGTTGTTGTTGTTCTTGTTCTTGTATTCTTCTTCTTCTTCGTCGTCGTCGTCTTCTTCTTCTTCTTCTCCTTCTACTCTTCCTCCTCCTCCTCATGCTTCTCCTCCTTCACCTGCTTCTCATCTTCCTCCTCCTCTGCAATTCTTCTTTTTCTTCTTTGCAAATCTTCTCAATTCTTGGCAATTCTTCTTCTGAATTCCTTGCAATTCTTCTTCTTCTCAATTCTTTGCAAGTCGTCTTCGTATTTTTTCCCCAAATCCTTCTTTGACAGTAGAAATGTCCAAAAGGTAATATGTGTCAACTGAGCAAGTCATAAATATTTTTGTCAATCAATCATGGGATAAGGGCAGTCAACTGAGCAAGTCAGAAATATCTTTGTCTGCCTAGAATGGGAAACAGGCAGTCAACTAAGCAAGTCAGACATATTTTGTCAGTCAAGCATGACACACAGGCAGTTAACTGAGCAAGTCAAAAATATCTTTGTCAGTCAATCATGGGATACAGGCAGTCAACTGAGCAAGTCAGAAATATTTTTTGTCAATCAAGCATGGGATACAGGCAGTCAACTGAGCAAGTCAGAAATGTTTTTGTCAGTCAAGCATGTGATACAGGCATTTTGTTTCTATTCGGCTGTGCTGTTATATTAACTGCCAGCTGTCATGTCGTTATTTCTGGTTTTACTGGTTCACAGTGTAATGCGTAAGAAAGAGCATGTTGATCTTGACCTAGTGTCACTTAAGCTTTTGTATTAATATGAAACAGAGCAACTCCAACACATATCACTTTGAGAAACAAAGTCGCATTCTGTTTGAGTTTTTCTTGATAATTACAGGGCCTAATGCTTGTTTAAAACGATCTCTATGAAATGATATTTGCATTTTAGTGGTGTTTCAGTTTTTTAAATTTAGATTGAATGTTGTTTCTTTTAGTAATAAATGCCTCTGTTTATCATATGTATGTATACTTATGTGACTTGTGAACACTTGAGTTCCTGATTTTATTCATATGATAAAGTACCGATATTGTTATAGGTGTTATCTTGTAATATGTGTGAGGTGTTGTTTGTAAACTGTGTTGAATTATTCTTCTGTGATGAAGGTTTTGTTTTCCTATTTTCTTTTTTTTCATATAAGGCTTGTAACCCACAGGAATTGTTCATTCCATGATATTATAATGTTTTATGAAATGAATTAAATGAAATACGCTATATAAAATACCAAAAAGTAATGTTGTCATAAGTAGTCTGGGCTTAGTGAGATAAACAGTGTGATTGAGTGACCATGTCTCGCCTTGAACAGTATGACTGTGATTGATGCCCATACCAAAAAGGTAAGGGGGGAAGCAAGCGTGATTTAAAGCGTGTGTCTAAACCCGGCCCCCGTGTACGTATTAATAGAAAGCATGACTGATGGCCCTTTCATCGCCTTCTCTGGTGTTTGGCGCTAAATGGATCGTGTTCACTGAAGCGTAGCGGCAGGAAAATCAATAATTCGTGATCAAAGAACCGTATTTCCCGCACCTCGTTCTTTGAAATAGGCCACTTAAAGTCAGGGTGCTGATGCTGCTGTATGCATGAAGATGGGGAGGAAGTTGGCAGGAGGGAAGGAAGGAGGGGTGGGGGTGTGAACGGGCCTGACATCTTCACGCAATACTGTGCTGGTTACAGCACGTGTGATGCTGGAGGGCAGTGAACCGTGTCTTCAGCGACAGCCAGCGTGTGGGAGGAAGATGACTGCACCCCAAACTATCCCCATGACTAGTAAAGGTCAACCTGTCCCATAACCACTGTAGTCATAGGGGAGTGTGGCATCAGAGACCTCAGCTTCTCCAGTGGCCAGCATATTGAGGGCGGCGCCCATCTCCTCTCCTTCGCTGCTTTTACCTTCCCTGACCCTAGAGAAGCAGGTAACCATTTACAGCTGAGTTAAAACCAGTTCCGCTTTTCGAAGAGTAGGCCATTTGCTTACCGGTGGGAAGGGATGACAAAATTTACAAAACTGCATTCACACGGGGACTGGATGAAAAAAAGCACATGAGTGCTTTTTACATTATCCTCGAAATAAAGGAATAAAGAAAAAAATAAAAGAACTGGGGGACTGTACTGAAGCCAAGGCGCGCAAACGGTCACCCATCAAGGGGTAATCACGCTCGATGCTGCTTAATCTTAGCTGGGGGAAAGCGAGTGCTCTGACCACTGAGCTGTCCGGTGCCCTATGACTATCTTGGGATTTGAACCTGCAACTTTTCAGCCTATAACCGGAAGTGCTAAGCACTGCATCATGGCGGCTGGTTCTAGCTGGTCTTCTGATCTGATCAATCCTCGTCTCACATAAAACTGGGTAATCTCATTCTCCACACCAAGTAGATTTCGAGCTGTGATTGCTTGTTATTATTGATTTTACTCTAAACGTCAAAGAAAACTTGTCATCATTGATTATATCCCAGATGTGATTAAAAAGCTTGTCGATATGGATTATACTCTAATCGTGATAGAAAGCTTGTTATTCGTGAGTTTACTCTAAATGTGACCCTCAAAAACCTGTAAGTATTGATTTAGCTCTAAACGTGACAAAATCCCTGTTGTTATTGATTTTGCTCTGAACGGGACAAAAATCCTGTTATTATTGATTATACTCTTAACGTGATAAAGGTTGTTAAGATTAATTTTACACAAAACGCGATATAAATCTTGCTACTACTACTGGTTTAACTCTAAGCTTGATAGAATTCATTAGAATTTGCTCCAAATCACAAAGAAAGCTAGTTATTAGTAATGTTACTGGGATGGAAAGCTTGCTATTACATATTCTACTCATAACGTGATAGAAACCTTGTTATTATTGGTTTGACTCTAAACGTAATGTAAATCTTGTTTTTATTGGTTCGACTCTAAAAGCTGATAGAAATATTGTTATTATTGATTGACTGTATACTTGATAAAAATACATGATCATTGATTGATTCTAACTGTGATAGATAGCTCGTAAATACTGATTTGACTTTTTACGTGAAAGAAACGTCTTATTATCGTTGATTGACTGAATACTTGCTAAAAATCTTATTTTTCATTGACTCTATACTTGATAACAAAAACATTCTTATAACTGATTGATTCTAAAAGTGATAGAATGCGCGATATCATTGATTTTACTCTAAACCTGATAGAAAGGTTCTCGTATTGTTTGACTCCAAACTTATACAGTTTGGAGTTGTACTCTTCTGTCTGCCTGTCCAGACATTAACCACACTGCGCACGTTGACCACGATAACCCCTTGACAACATTGTCGCTCGGTGTTAAGTACCAGCGCTATAATTATATCGTTAGCACTGACTTGCCTCATTGTCGCTCAGTGTTAAGTACCAGTGCTACAATGATATAGTGAGCACTGACTTGCCTCATTTAACAAGGTCAAGGTGTCCTTCACCTGTGTAGTCCCTAGGGGAGCAAGGCGTCAAAGACCTCAGCTTCTCCAAGAGCCGGCATATTGACGACGGCGCCCATCTCCTCTCCCTCGCTGCTTTTCCCTGAAGAAGGCAGGTACCCATTTACAGCTGGGTAAACTGGGGGACTGTACTGAAGCCAAGGCACACAAATGGTGCACCTATCCATTTGGTAACCACGCTCAATGCTGATTAACATTAGCTTGGAGAAAGCGAGTGCTCTGACCACTGAGCTATCCCGTCCCCTGTCAATGTTTAGCAATGACTTACCACAGACTGTCTGTCCCCAGTCTTCCCACAGACAGAAGGGGGGAGGGCTCTGCCTTACTCTGACACTCGTGCCTGCCTGTGTAGCACGGGAGAGAGAGAGAGGCCAACGCTACATGGAGAAATGGAGGGAGGGGAGAAGCGAACGATAGCAGTCGTGTGTGGGGCCTAGCTGCTATGGTTTTGCTTCAGGAAAACACTAACCTCAGTCACCTACAGAGTGGCCTGTGTGCACTGTGCACAGATATCATCATCATCATCATCATCATCATCATCATCATCATCATCATCATCATCATCATCATCATCATCATGGCATCATTCAGCTAGAGAGTGAACTTTATGCACTGTGCGCATATATCATCATCATCATCATCATCATCATCATCATCGTCGTCGTCGTCGTCGTCGTCGTCGTCGTCGTCGTCGTCGTCGTCATCATCATCATCATCATCATCATGACATCATGACGTCATTCAGCTAGAGAGTTAACTTTATGCACTGTGCACATATATCATCATCATCATCATCATCATCATCATCATCATCATCATCATCATCATCATCATCATCATCATCATCATCATCATCATCATCATCATCATCATCATCATCATCATCATCATCATCATCATCACATCAGTCACCTCAAGAAGAGACTTTACGCACTGTGCACATAATTATATCATTGTCATAATAACATCAGTCACCTCAAGAGCAGACTTTACGCACTGTGCACATAATTATATCATTGCCATAATAACACCAGAAGCCTACAGAAGGGGACTGTAAGCATTCTGCACATAATCATAACATTGCTCAAACGTCATCAGTCACATAAAGAGTGAACTGTATACCATCGTCATAACATCAGTCACCTAAAGAAAGAATTTTATGTCACTGTCATAGTAACATCAGCCACCTCAAGAACGGACTGTATGCACTCTGCACATACACCAGTGCCATAATATCGTCAGTCACCTACACAGCGGATTTTATGCACTGTGCGAATAACCATATCATTGCCATAACAATATCAGTCACCTAAAGAGCGGAGTTTATACAATCTGCACATATATCAGTGCCATGATATTCGTCACCTGAAGAGAAAACTGTGTGCACTTTGCATAGATTACATCGCTAAAAAAAAAAAGAACAACAGTCACTTACACATCAGGTAAGGCAACATGGTAGGCTGTAAGAGTCTTGTACCAGCAAAACGCATTGTTTACCTTCCCATGCTTCGCAAGAAACAGGTTTCTCAAAGAACGTATTGATTCTGGAACCGCTGTCAGCAGTGGTGTCATATTACTTCAGTTATAATCTGTGACAGTTTGATTTAGCCACACATGTAGCACTCTTGTGTGCAAACACAAAGCGGTATTGTGTTCAAAGACTGAACGACATTGCGTGCTAATACTGTGCAGCGTTGCGTGCAAATACTAAGCAACACTGTGTTCACACATTAAGCAACACTGTGTTCACACACTAAACACCATTGTAGGCAAACACTTAGCAACACTGTGTGCAAAGACTAAGCAATGCTGTGTGCAAACACTTAGCAACAATGTGTGCAAACGCTTGGCAACATTATGTGCAAACACTTAGCAACAATGTGTGCAAACACTTGGCAACATTGTGTGCAAGCACTTAGCAACACTGTATGCAAGCACTTAGCAACATTGTGTGCAAACACATAGAAAAAGTGTGTACAATAACAATAGCAACAACATTATGTGCAAACACTTAGAAAAAGTGTGTGCAATGACAATAGCAACAACATTGTGTGCAAACACTTAGCAGCACTATATGCAAACACTAAGCAACACTGTATGCAAACAGCAACGCTGTGTGCAAACACTAAGCAATGATGTGTGCAGAAACGTAGCAACACTGTGTGTAAACACTTAGCAACATTGTGTGCAAACACTAATCAACATTGTGTGCACACACTGAGCAATATTAGGTGCAAACACTTAGCAACATTGTGTGCAAACACTAATCAACATTGTGTGCAAACGCTGAGCAATATTGTGTGCAAACACTAATCAATATTGTGTGCAAACACTAATCAATATTGTGTGCAAGCACTAATCAACATTGTGTGCAAACACTAATCAATATTGTGTGCAAACACTAATCAACGATGTGTGCAAACACTAATCAATATTGTGTGCAGACACTGAGAAACATTGTGTGCAAACACTAATCAATATTGTGTGCAAACACTTAGCAACAATGTGTGCAAACACTAATCAACATTGTGTGCAAATACTGAGCAATATTGTGTGCAAACACTAATCAATATTGTGTGCAAACACTAATCAATAATGTGTGCAGGCACTAATCAACATTTTGTGCAAACACTAATCAATATTGTGTGCAAACACTAATCAACGATGTGTGCAAACACTAATCAATATTGTGTGCAGACACTGAGCAACATTGTGTGCAAACACTAATCAATATTGTGTGCAAGCACTAATCAACATTGTGTGCAAACACTAATCAATATTGTGTGCAAACACTAATCAAAATTGTGTGCAAACACTAATCAATATTGTGTGCAAACGCTAATCAACATTGTGTGCAAACACTAATCAACATTGTGTGCAAACACTAATCAATATTGTGTGCAAACACTAATCAATATTGTGTGCAAACACATAGAAGCATTGTGTGCAAACACTTCTCAGCACTGTATGCAAACACTTATCAGCACTGTATGCAAACACTTAGCAGCACTGTATGCAAATACTAATCAATATTGTGTGCAAATACTTCTCAGCACTGTATGCAAACACTTATCAGCACTGTATGCAAACACTTAGCAGCACTGTATGCAAATACTAATCAATATTGTGTGCAAACACTTCTCAGCACTGTATGCAAACACTTATCAGCACTGTATGCAAACACTTAGCAGCACTGTATGCAAATACTAATCAATATTGTGTGCAAACACTTCTCAGCACTGTATGCAAACACTTATCAGCACTGTATGCAAACACTTATCAGCACTGTATGCAAACACTTAGCAGCACTGTATGCAAACACTTAGCAGCACTGTATGCAAACACTTCTCAGCACTGTATGCAAACACTTATCAGCACTGTATGCAAACACTTATCAGCACTGTATGCAAACACTTAGCAGCACTGTATGCAAACACTTAGCAGCACTGTATGCAAACACTTAGCAGCACTGTATGCAAACACTTAGCAGCACTGCATGCAAACACTAATCAATATTGTGTGCAAACACTTATCAGCACTGTATGCAAACACTTATCAGCACTGTATGCAAACACTTAGCAGCACTGTATGCAAACACTTAGCAGCACTGTATGCAAACACTTATCAGCACTGTATGCAAACACTAATCAATATTGTGTGCAAACACTTCTCAGCACTGTATGCAAACACTTATCAGCACTGTATGCAAACACTTAGCAGCACTGTATGCAAACACTTAGCAGCACTGTATGCAAACACTTAGCAGCACTGTATGCAAACACTTAGCAGCACTGTATGCAAACACTTAGTAGCACTGTATGCAAACACTTAGCAGCACTGTATGCAAACACTTAGCAGCACTGTATGCAAACACTTAGCAGCACTGTATGCAAACACTAATCAATATTGTGTGCAAACACTTAGCAGCATTGTGTGCAAACACTAAGCATCATTGTGTGCAAACAATAAGCCACACTGTGCACAAACACTTAGTAATACTGCATGCAAACACGTAGCAGTATTATATGCAAACGCAAGGCAACATCGTGAACAAACACCGAACAGTCTTGTGAACACAACGCCATCCATCACCTATGGCTGAGTGCAGAGGCCGTTGTCATGTTTGCTGAAGCAGAACATGAAAGCAGTCATCTGACTCCAAGAAACCAGTCCTCAACACCCGTTCTTTATCCAGAAACTCGATCAACCTAAGGCCAGGTAACTCAGCCAGGCGTGGCGTGACATTGCTGTGTGCATAAGGGCAAGGGGGATTGACAGGCTTGCAATCATGTGAGTTCATTGGGGGTACAGCAGCTTGTCACCTCTCTTGACTGCAAACAGGTTTGCTGGTTCAATTCCCGCAAAGTCCGACTTTTTTTACCAACTCACCTGGCCGTATGTGGTGATCGTGCTGGATTTTTTTATATAGAAAATAGGATATTGAATAGACTGGGGTTTTTTCTGAATGGTATGAATATATTTGACGCACAATAATACTTCATCATCAGTACAGTTGTCTTCCTTAAGATTCAGTTGAAATAACAACGATAAAAAAGAAATAAGAATTAACAAGAGATCACTCGGTTTTAATTGCTGGGGACTCTGTGATGTGCTGGAGATAATACTGCACTTGATTGCTAACCTCTATTTTTGCCAGTGTCCCCTACACCTATAGCTCAGGTGTCTTAGCTACTTCAAGCAGTGTCCTGCACAGCTGAGCTGTCTATTCCAGGGTAGACAGGGTTCTGCACAGCTGAGCTGTCTACTTCAGGGTAGACAGTGTCATCTACAGCTGAGCTGTCTACTTCAGGGTAGACAGTGTCCTCTACAGCTGAGCTGTCTACTCCAGGGTAGACAGTGTCCTCTACAGCTGAGCTGTCTACTCCAGGGTAGACAGTGTCCTCTACAGCTGAGCTGTCTACTTCAGGGTAGACAGTGTCCTCTACAGCTGAGCTGTCTACTCCAGGGTAGACAGTGTCCTCTACAGCTGAGCTGTCTACTTCAGGGTAGACAGTGTCCTCTACAGCTGAGCTGTCTATTCCAGGGTAGACAGTGTCCTCTACAGCTAAAGTGTCTAGCCCAGCGCAGTATCCTCCATAGTCACAAGGGTCCAACTCTAGCTCTGCTGTGCCGCTTGTCCTTCAGATAAGACGATACATGCAGACCCGTGAAAGAGTAAAAGTAAAGGTAAAGATGTCCCATAACCTATGGGCTCGTAAGGGATTGAGGCATCAGAGACCTCAGCTTCTCCAGGGATCAGCATATTGAGGGCAGTGCCCATCTCCTCTCCCTCACTGCTTTACCTTCCCTGACCCTAGAGAGGCAGATACCCATTTACAGATGGGTGAACTGGAGAACTGTACTGAAACCAAGGCCCGCAAACGGTCACCCATCCAACTGGTAACCACGCTCGATGCTGCTTAACATTGACTAGAGGAAAACGAGTGCTCTGAACTCTGAGTTATCTCGTATCCATAAGAGTGGTGGTGTCACGCAAAACATATTGACGCAAATGCCTCAACCACAGATCCCTGTACAAAAAAGACACAATCAGCAAATTCAATGTCTTGTGTCGCCAGTTCGATCTTGGAAGTGGACAATCTACACACACTGACTGGACTTGACTTGACTTGACTTCGGGCTACTGTACTGAAGATTGTAGGTTGTGTGCCTTAGTAAGACAAAGCAGGCTGGCTGGCTCCATCCCTCATCTGAAGGCATTTACATAGAAATAGCTTGCCGAGTAGCACCGTTAGCCTAGGATTCGTTTCAAGACCTTCTCTTTTTCCATATCAAGATGCCAGTGAGGGAATGGTGCCCCACAAGGATGTTAGTATCTCGGTGCAATCAGCTGCATCAGCGCAGCAGCGGTAGTGATACTGATAGCTTCACATAGGCAGAAATCTCTCCACTGCTGAACTTGGGGGCTCCAGCCAAAGACATAAAACAAAAACAACACAAAAACCCTAATAGCACCAGCACTGGTGTAATGTACCGGGCTTTTTTTCCTTAGCAGCAGCAGCAGCATGAGTAATAGTAGTAGTAGTAGTAGTAGTAGTAGTAGTAGTAGTAGTAGTAGTAGTAGTAGGAGAGGAGGAGGAGGAGGAGGAGGAGGAGGAGGAGGAGGAGGAAGAGGAGGAGGAGGAGGAGGAGGAGGAGGAAGAGGAGGAGGAGGAGGAGCAGCAGCAGCAGCAGCAGCAGCAGCAGCAGCAGCAGCAGCAGCAGTAGTAGTAGTAGTAGTAGTAGTAGTAGTAGTAGTAGCAGCAGCAGCAGCAGAAGTAGTAGTAGCAGCAGCAGCAGCAGCAACAGCAGCAGCAGCAGCAGCAGCAGTAGTAGTAGTAGTAGTAGTAGTAGTAGTAGTAGTAGTAGTAGTAGTAGTATAGCTGCTATTGTTGTTGTAGTAGTCCTAGTTGTGTCGCCATTGTCGTCGTCGTCGTAGTAGTAGTAGTAGGTGTAGGTGTAATAGTAGGTGTAGTTGTAATGGTAGTTGTAGTTGAAGCAGCAGCAGCAGCAGCAGCAGCAGCAGCAGCAGCAGCAGCAGCAGCAGCAGCAGCAGCAGCAGCAGTAGTAGTAGCAGTAGTAGTAGTAGTAGTAGTAGTAGTAGTAGTAGTAGTAGTAGTAGTAGTAGTAGTAGTAGTAGTAGTAGTAGTAGTAGTAGTAGTAGTAGCAGTCGTAGTTGTCTCTCGCTCCTGCTCTTGTTCCCATAATCGTTATTGCTGATACTTCTACTGTCGTTGCGAACTTATTTATGTTGCAGTTCTTGTTTGTCATGTTTAAGTATGGAATAATTATTTGATAAAAGGCAGTTGCATTAGTAAGCTGCAAAATCAGACGCATCTGCAATAGAAGTCACCTTTGCAGAGACAGTCCCAAAATGATTAGAGCGATGTGACTTTGTTTGCTTCCTTGTTCAATGTTTCTAATGTCAGGAGGGTGTATCGCACATGGACACACGGCCGTCTGTATCATCATCATCATTGGCTTTTTTTAAAAAATACCCCTCATCCTTATTGGATGGGTTGTTAATACTGTTGCATATATTTTAAAGTTCTAACAGTATTAGTCAAGTCAAGTCAAGTCAAAAACACTTTAATCATCCCATGAAGGGCAATTACAATACTGACAGGCAGATTGATACTCATCAAATATATCAAAGACACAAAAGCTATATTTCATATTGGTTTTCAAATAAAATGTCACCACACACACACACACACACACACACCACACACACCGCGCGCATGCGCACAAACATCAATTGTGAACACAATTTTAAACCCATTGACTAGAAGACATAAAAACTTATTTTTACGCACGCATATACGCAGCACGTACACACGCACGTACGTGTGTGTGCGAATACGCCCACGCACACCCACACCATACACCAATATATGAATTCAATGTTTTAAGACAGTTGACTAGAACACAGACTTATTTCACACACCCACGCACCCACCCACACACACACACACACACACACACAATTATGTATTGACTACACTCGTAACAATGACAATCAGGCAGATAATTCAGAGAAATGTAAGAACTAGGTAGTCAACATCATTGTGAATTCAGAAGTCGAATGCTTACTGGCACAAAAGAATTTCTTTTTCTGTTGGTTTTGCTGATGGGACACTGAAAACGGCGTTCCGAAGGCAACATTTGAAATTCTGGAAACAAAGCATGAGAAGGATCAGCCAAAATGGCTGTGGCTTTGCGTACAAGCTGCTGATTGCAGAACGACATGAGATCTCTTTGTTCTTTTCCAATTATTTTTGAGCAGATTCTTACAATTCCCTGCAGGCCATTCTTGTTTTTTAACACTAAGGTTATTGTACCAACAAATGAAAGCAAAACTTAGAACACTCTCTATGTAAGACTTGTAAAACAAGGAAAGGATCTTTTGTCTACAAAAAATGAGTTCAGTTTCCTCAGAAAATACAGACGTTGTTGTCCCTTTTTGACAATAGCGTCAGTGTTAACGTCCCAGTTTAACTTGTGGTCAAAAACAGTTCCCAGATACTTATAGTTCAAAACGTTTTCAACCTCTTGATTATGGATAATAATATTCTTAGGAGTATGCCCTGATCTTCTGAAGTCGATAGGCAGGTCTTTAGTTTTAGAAACATTTAGCTCCAGATAGGCCTCGTCACACCAGTGTACGAACTCGGTGAGGGCTGGACCATGGTCTAAGACTGATCCGGATAAGAGGGATAACAGAGCACTATCGTCTGCGAACTTTACCAGAAAGGAATTTCCATAGTTGCTTCTGCAATCATCTGTGTATAGAATGTACAGAAGTGGTGAGAGGACGCAACCCTGCGGAGAACCAGTGCAGGTAAATCTAACCGAAGAAGATATTTTGTTGGCCACATTATCATTGACGTGAGACACTGATTCCATCAAATCAATATAAATGGACAGATAGAGTGGGGCATGGAAGAAACATATTGCTCTACCTCAGAATCATGTAGCAGGGGGAGGGGAGAGGGGAAAAAAGAAGATGCCAGTGTATTGTCTGTCACGCTGTTCAGTGAAGTGGACCATGGCTTTCAGCAGGGCGATAGTCTGATGCTGGTGTCTCCTACGATCCCGCCTGCTAGCCAGCTTGTCTGGAGTCCGGTGGCTGTGGAGTGAGCCACACTGTAACCTGACCCCGTCAGCGCCTGGAGTTTATCACAGTTCTTGATTAAACCACTGACGCTTGGGGCAACAGCAAAGTGAGAGGCTGTATGATCAGTGGTTTTCTTTCCCACTCATGGAATTCCACTTTACGGCTTCGTCTTTAGTGACCGACCATGACTCTCTGACTAGGAGGCTTGACTTGCACAGTCATGTGCTGCAGCCCTGGGGGCTGGTTGGCCTTTGGAAAACATCTCCAACGCTGACTGTCCTTATGCCCATTCGGCCGAGAGAGTGGGGATGTACTGTGGGCAAGGCATCTCCACTATAATCAAATTTCTACCCGATTTCCGAAACAGCAGCTGCCTCCTCTGCTGTTTTGGAGGTCATCGTCGAACACGACGGACAAACATACAACCTGACCCTGTCACTAGAAGGCCCTGCTCTGCCCTCTTGGCCTCCTTGCCAAACGGGTTGGCTAGGATCGATTCCCCTCAGACAGGCCAACCTCCATGTCACGACCGAACCGTTGTAGTCCCCCTTTATCTCAGTACGGGGCTGGTGAAAGCAGGCCAGAGAAACCAGAAAGCGGGCACCACAGGGAGGCCATGACTGCGAAGCGCAGCACACATGACCCAGCCAGGCATTGCAGAGCAGTTTGCCTCGCAATAGTCGTCTGAGTAAAAGTGGGCAGAGTTTTACACAGACACACACGCACGCACGCACGTACACACAGTTTTTACACAAAGTCAGAGGGTTTTTTACACACACAGTTTTCTACTCACACACGCGCGCACGCACTCACGCACGAACATACACAAACACTCACACACACATACGCAAACGCAGACACCCACGTACGCACACACACACACAACACACACACACACACACAAAACGCACACGTGCACACGTACGCACACACAGTTTTAACACACTCAGTTTTGTTACACACACACAGTTTTCCTACGACACACACCGCGCACGCACGCTTTACACACACCACTCAACATCACATACGCAAACACAGACACGCACGTACGCACACACACACAAACCACACACAAACACACACACACACACAAACGCACACATAGTTTTTTTAACACACACACAGACAACACCAGACACACACAACACAGACACACACAGGTGCTTTTACACACACACACATACAAACACACACACACACACACACACACACACACGACAACACACCACACACACGCAAGCACCCACACTACTGATTCACGCTGGGAAATGCATGTGGAATATAGCTATTGATCTTATTTTTTTCCTATAACTATATTTCATGACAGTAGCGGAGCCCTGGTGACTGTATTTGCCTGTTTCTTTGCGTCTTTCCTTGCCTCATTCACCAATGCAGGGTGCTAAGTGGCTGAGTGGACACCGCGTCAAAAAAAAAGTCAAATCAAGTCGTCAAGTCAAGTCAGATCGGGTCACACCACGTCACGTCACGTCAGATCAGGCCAAGTCAAGTCAAGTCAGGTCAGGTTAGGTCACAACAGCTCAGGTCAAGTCAAGTCAGGTCAGGTCAGGTGAGGTCACGACAATCACGGTCAAGATCAGGTCAGATCAGGTCAAGTCAGGTCAAGTCAAGTCAAATCAAGTTCAAGTCAAAAGCACTTTAATCATCCCACGAAGGGCAATTACAATACTGACGGGCATATTGATTCGTATCATTATCTCGAAAGCTACATTTCAAAGTGGTTTAAACGATGGAAAAAAATTATGAAAAAAGTAAATGCATTGCTTATTCAATGTACCATTTGAAAAAAATAATAATTTGACTTGGAAAAAAATTTGACTTGAAATTTGACACAAGCAAGCACTTACACACGCACGCATGCACAATCACACACTCACATACTCACACACATATTCTCTCTCTCTCTCTCTCTCTCTCTCTCTCTCTCTCTCTCTCTCTCTCTCTCTCTCTCTCTCTCTCTCTCTCTCTCTCTCTCACACACCACACACACACACACACACACACACACACACACACACACACACACACACACACACACACACACACGTACACACGCACGCACGCACACACGAACGCGCGTACGCACGCCCACACACACTCACAGTAATGTAGGAATACAATGTTTAAATAACCCATTGACTTGAAAAGACATAAAATTGTCTGCACGTGCACGCACGCATGCACACACACTCACACACACACAAACACACACATACACACACACACACACTAACACACACACACACACACACACACACATCACACATACCAATGCTAGTCACTCGGTGTTCATTTCCATTTACCCCTCTGCAGACTAACACCGTCTTTGACACCCCCCCCCCCCCCTCCTCCCCTCTCCCTAAAATGTTTGAGCAAGGACAATAAAGCACGAACTCTTGAAACAACAAGGCATGCACACAATCTTGCAGACATCATCATCATCATCATCTTAAATCATTGTCATCATCATCCATGATGATGATGGTGATGATGATGGTGATGATGATGAGTCATACAGCAAATAACTATTAATAACTTTTTTTTTTTAAATCAACCGTAAGCACCTGCACACATACATACACACGCACGCACGCATGCACATACACACACACATTATCCTTCGGATAAGACTATAAACCGAGGTCCCGTGTGTGAATGCACGCAGAACATCTTGCGCACACGTTAAAACCCTTTCCGCTTTTCGGAAGAGTAGGCCATTGTGTGCTGGTGGGAACGGATGACAAAATTTACAACACTGCGTTAAATGCATCCATTATCCTAGATATAACAGTATAACTTTTGTTTAATTTTAATAAGCACGCACATACACGTTCACAAATACACACAAACACACACGCTCACATATACACACACAAACACAACAAAAAACACACATACACAGACTTACACACACACTCATGCTCTCACACACAAACACACACACACACTCACAACACTCATTCACCCACTCACTTACACATTCACCCACTCACTTACACACACACACTCACACACACACAACACACGCACTCATTCACCCACTCACTCACACACACACACACACGCACACACACTCACACACACACACACACACTGAGGTTGTTATACTCTTTGGCAGGGTAATGGGACATGTTAAAAAGCCATTGGTCTGTGGAGCACACAGCAGACGTGCATCTCCTGCATGAGAGCAAGGCACCCAGCAACCCATCTGCAGCGTGAGGAAAGGGCTTGCCCTTCCAGATGCCAGGGGGCGGGATAGCCTGGTGGTTAGAGTGATGTATTCGTGATCTGCTGACCCGGGTTCGATTCTCGTTCAAGAGGATTTTTCCTCTGGAGTTAAAAACATCAGTGCCGACGCCACTCTTCCCCAAAAGTCCTTCAGATGAGATTATAAACCGAGGTCCCGTGTACGAACGCACGCAGAACATCTTGCGCTTACGTTAAAACCCGTTCCGCTTTTCGGAAGAGTAGGCCATTGTGTGCCGGTGTGGGAACGGATGACTAAAATGACAAAACTGCATACACACGGGGACTGGATGAAGAAAAAACCCATGAGTGCTTATTCCATTATTCTCGAAGAAAAAGAAGATTGTACATGAATTGGCAGTGGCTGACGTATATTGCATGCCGGAAAAGTCTCAGTCGATCCACACACACAACGGCCCCCTCTACAAATAACAGAGTGTGTATGTGGGGGAGGGTGGTAGTGGGGGTGGGGAGTGTGTATGTGATTCAGATTCAGATTCAGACCATTTTATTGCCATTTAAGTCATGTAGACTTCTTTGACACAACAAAAACATCAATTATAATTATGAACGCACACAACGACCCCCTCAAAAGAGGAAATGCCTGAAGGAAAGGAACTTCAGTTCACAAATAAAAGAGTGTTGGAAATAGTGTGAACATGTGTGTGTGTGTGCGAGTGCGTGTGTGTGTGTGCGCGCGCACTTTTTATGTCTATGTGTATGTGTGTATGTTTGTCTGTCTATCTGCCTGTCTTTGTGTCTGTCTATCTGTCTGTCTGTCTGCCTGCCTTTCTGTGTGTATGTGTGTCTGTTTGTCTGTCTGTGTGTGTCTGTCTATCTGCCTGTATGTATGTTTTTCTGGCTGTCTGCTGCCTCTCTGCCTATCTCTGTGTGTGTGTGTGTGTTTGTCTGTCTCAGACCTATAGCTGGACACATCACTATATTCTCCATGTAGCCCCATGCAGTCATTATTTTATTCTATTTATTTTATTCTTTTACATCGAGAACAATGGAATAAGCACGTATGTGCTTTTTTTACATCCAGTCCTCGTGTGTATGTGGTTTTGTAAATTCTGTCATCTGTTCCCACCGGCACACAAATAGCCTACTCTTACGAAAAGCGGAACAGGATATAACGTGTGCACAAGATGTTCTGCGTGTGTTCGCACACGGGACCTCGGTTTATAGTCTCATCCGAAGGACTTTTGGAGAGAATGGAGTCTGCACTGATGTTAACTCCAGGGGAAAATATCCCCTTGAACGGGAATCGAACCCGGATCGTCAGATTGCGAGCGCAATGTTCTGACCACTAGGCTATCTCATCAGGTGATGAACACTACTCTTTGGCTTTCCTTGACAACGGCATCAAATCAGTCAGTCAGTCGGTCAGTCAGTTAGTCAGTCAGCAAAGTTGACATCAAAGGGGAACAAACTTAATCCAAGTCTATGATCATCTAAGAGCACACACAAAAATCTCCAGGAAAGTCCAGATCGAATAGGAACAAGATTTTTAAACGATGCGACATCAAGGGGAAAATGACTTTTCCTTTGCTTACTACACAAACAAATTCATCCCCTTAGAAAAAAATCATTTAAGCCATCCTCTACCCCCCAAAAACACCAATAAACAAAATAAAACGCACACAAACGAAGGATCACACACTGAATAACCTTAGTGGCAGGCACAGGAAAAACTCGTTATTACCGTAGTCTGCATGGCTCATAACGAAACTATTGATTGTATTGCACTTATAGTCCAATATAGAGCTGCAATATTTAATATGATAAGTTTACACACACACACATACACACACGCACGTACGCGCCGCATGCACGCACACACACACGCACGTACGCACGCACACACAAACACACACACACGTTTACATAAGTGTGTGCGTGTGTACGCGCACGCGTACGCGCGCATGTGTGTTGGAGTATATGTGTGTGTGTGTATGTATGTGTGTGTAATTTGTATTTTCCGATGTATTATTTTATCGGTTTTCCTCTTTTTACTTGTTCATTTTATTGGTAAATGTTGCAATAATATAGTATTTCAGTATTATCATTAAGAAATCTGTTCTTAGATAGATGGCTTGATGAAAAAAAGCAAATGCATTGCTTATTCAATGTACCATCTGGAAATAAACATTTGACTTGACTTGACTTGACACACACACAACCTCGACCGGTAACCTTCTTCTTCTTCTTTGCGTTGCCTGGGTTATATTGTGAGACCAGATCTTCTAAGGAATTCAGCAGTTGCCTGCAGGTCATCCACTGTGCCGTACAGTTTTTGCTCCAGAGGCGTGGGCTCAGGCCACACTTCCAGCCTTAGCGTCTGGAGGGTCCTGCAGTCTTGTAGGATGTGGGCCGTATCCTCTTCTTCTTCTCCACAGGGGCACATAGCAGATGGTGCAATTTTCAATTTTCTGTGGAGGTGTTTATTCAGCCTGTTGTGCCCTGTGCGTAGTCTGAAAATGACCACCTGTGCTTGTCGTGAAAGCTGGTGATAAGGGTCTGGTTTGAGTGGTGATCTGAAGAGAGATTTGATGATGGTTTTCGGTAACCTTAGGGCGGCGGTTATTTGAAAACTTCACTGTGATCCTCTGGTACGAGTTGAAAGGCTTAAGCGCCGTCAGCGCCTGGGCTTTATCACAGTACTTGATTAAACCATTGACGCTGGGGGCAACAGCAAAGTGAGAGGCTGTATGACCAGTGGCTTTCCCACTCATGGAATTCCACTTTACAGCTTAGTCTTTAGTGATCGACTATGACTCTCTGACTAGGAGGCTTGACTCGCACAGGCCTTATGTGCTGCAGCCCTGGGGACTGGTTGGCCTTTGGAGAGCATCTCCAACGCTGACTGTCCTTATGCCCACTTGGCCGAGAGAGTGGGGATGTACTGTGGGTAAGGCATCTCCACTATAATCAAATTTCTGCCCAGTTTCCAAAACAGTAGCTGCCTCCTCTGCTGTTTTGGAGGTTTTCGTCGGACATGACGGACAAACGTACAAGTGTCATTAGATTTAAACATGACCGTTGTTGAGGTTGTTGATGACCTTGTTTACAGGTGAGCGGGCAGATCTGAATCTTATCGTTGTTGATGTTGTTTATAGTAGTGTTGTTGTCACTGCCTTTCTTGCTGTTGTCCTTGCTTTTTGTGGGTGTTGTGGTCATTTGTTTTTGTTCTGTCTGTTTCTCATGTTACTGCTGCTGCTGCTGCTTCTGCTTCTGCTTCTGCTGCTGCTCTTGCTGTTGCTGTTGCTCCTGCTGCTGCTGATGCAGCACTGCTGAACCTGCTGCTGTTGTTGCTACTGCTACTCCTGCTGTTGTTGCTGTGCTACTTCTGTTGTTGCTGCTGCTGCTACTCCTGCTGTTGCTGCTGCTACTCCTGCTGTTGCTGCTGCTACTTCTGCTGTTTTTGCTGCTGCTCCTCCTTCTGTTGTTGCTGCTGCTACTTCTGCTGTTGCTGCTGCTACTTCTGCTGTTGCTGCTGCTACTTCTGCTGTTTTTGCTGCTGCTACCTCTGCTGTTGCTGCTGCTACTTCTGCTGTTGTTGCTGCTGCTCCTCCTTCTGTTGCTGCTGCTGCTACCTCTGCTGTTGCTGCTGCTACTTCTGCTGTTGTTGCTGCTGCTACTCCTGCTGTTGCTGCTGCTGCTAATTCTGCTGTTGTGTGCTGCTGCTACTCATGCGTTGCTGCTGCTCACTTCTGCTGTTGTTGTGCTAGCTACTCCTTTTGCTGCTCTTTCTGCTACTTTTGCTTTGTTGCTGCTGCTACTCCTGCTGTTGTTGCGCTGCCCGCTGCAGCTCCTTTGCTTTGCTCCTGCTGTTGCTTGCAGCTCTACTCACCTGTGCGAGCGCGCTCGTTTTCTGAAGTTAGAAAAATAGCAAGATACAGTTTTAGGATAAGGTCGATAGCTGGACAAATCAGCCTGGTCTATGTTCAGTGCTGCCTGCTTTGATGCTTCGGCAGATCACGTGAAGCAGTGACGTCTGAAGGTGGTGGGGCGAACAGTTGACTTCATCCAGTTGTTACCTCATCTCATCTCATCTGCTCTCGTAACCCCCTCCAGAGTTGGTAGGGACACTGCGGTGACGAACATTGCACCAGTTGGCTCCATTTGCAGCGGTTATGGGCAAGTGCCTGGGTTGTGGAGAAGCTCTTCCCGGTCCATTCAGTGATGTTGTCTGCCCATTTCTTCTTGGGCCTGCCTCGCCTTCTCTTCCCTTGCACTGTTCCTTGCAGTATGGTCTTGGAGAGCCCATCTGATCTTATCACATGCCCATACCATCTGAGCTTTCTTTTCTTGGGGGGACAAACACTGTGCAGGCCATTCAGAATGAACATGCAGGAGAGGGGAGGGGAGGGGAGTGGGTGTTTTATTCACCACACAAGTAATTGCCTATCAAGAACCGGGCTAGGTTTTTAACATGTGGGATGTCCTGTCATGTTCCTCACATCTTCTTTGTCTCTCTGAGTATTTGCCTTCTTTCTGTCTGTCTGTCTGTTTGTCTCTCTGTTTGTCTGTCTGTCTATCTATGTAACTCTCTCTCTCCTCCATCACTCTCTCTCTCTCTCAGCCTGTCTTTCTGTCTGTCTGGTTGATTGTGTGTGTGTGTGTGTGTGTGTGTATGTGTGTGTGTGTGTCTATTTGTCAGTGATTAAGCGCTTTGATTTGGGTTGGGGTTTTTTGCAAGATATAGCGCTATGTTAATTCCATGTAGTAGTGGTAGTAGTAGTAGTAGTAGTAGTAGTAGTAGTAGCAATAGTAGTAGTAGTAGTAGTAGTAGTAGTAGTAGTAGTAGTAGCAGTAGTAGTAGTAGTAGTAGTAGTAAGTAGTAGCAGTAGCAGTAGTAGTAGTAGTAGTAGTAGTAGTAGTAGTAGTAGTAGTAGTAGTAGTAGTAGTAGTAGCAGTATGTCTCTGTTGGACCCACACTCTAACAGCCTATCACCAACCAGCCAGATTTGTTTTTTTAAAAACCTGTTTCTGAGACTCGTTCTTGAACAAGGTTAATTGCATCCGGCAGACAAGCCTCCAAGTCAGAAGGAATGCGTCTCGTACATCATTCTTCTTGCAGACAGGCAGTGGAGGCGAAGGAAGACGTCAGCAGCAGACTGGCACAGACTAAGGCAGCTGCAGCAATCTGCAGCACAGTTTATAATAATAATAATAATAATAATAATAATAATAATAATAATAATAATAATAATAATGAATGGAATTTATATAGCGTTGAATCTTGCAAAGTAAACAAATCAAAGCGCTTGCATTCAAATCATTCACACGCATGCAACCAGCCATAAATATCAAGATAAACAAATATCAAATTTATATACACAACACACTTAGGTGGGGGTGGTGGAGGTGAAGGCAGCTATTGAGAAGTAGGAACAGATAACAGGGGAAGATCTCGAGTAGAGTATAAGTGCGTTTTGAGGCTAGATTTGAAAGAATCAAATGAAGGCTTTTGGCGAAGTGGAAGAGGGAGGTCGTTCCATGTGGAGGGACCGGAAACAGAGAAAGAGCGACGGCCAACAGTGGTTTGATTAAATCTGGGTGTTCGAAAGCATAAGGCATCTACGGATGAACGAAGGGAGCGGGACGGAGTGTACAGGTGAAGACAGTTACAGAGATAAGAAGGTGCAGATTTGTGGAGACATTTGAAACAAAGGGTATTAATCTTATACTTCATTCTTTGTGAGACAGGCAGCCAGTGAAGAGATCGCAAAAGAGGAGTGATGTGTTCAGATTTTTTCTTTCTAAGGACCAGTCGAGCTGCAGAGTTTTGTATGCGTTGAAGGGAGTAGGTGGATGATGCCGGCAAACCAGCCAAGAGAGAATTACAGTAGTCCAGTCGAGAGAGAATGAGAGATGTGACAAGTTTGGATGTTGCTTCAGTAGACAGATACTTGCGAATTGCACTTATGCGCCGTAATTGATAGTAGCAAGACTGGCAGGTCTGGGTGATGAATTTTTTCATAGAGAGTGTGTTGTCAAGAACCACACCTAGATATTTCACAGAGCTGGACAGAGGAACCGACGTATTGCTGAATCCCACTGAAGTCGTTGTGATGGAGGAAAGTTTATGTTTGGTCCCCATGAGCATGGCTTCCGTTTGTCAGTCAGTGGGATTTGCTGCCCTTCATCTTTCAAAACCTGTACTATGAAACACATCACAGAATTCTACACGTACTCACACGCACGCACGCACGCACGCACACACACATAAAGACACACGCATGTACACACACACGCACACGCACGCACGCACACGCACACACTCATACATTCCGCTTTTCGTAAGAGTAGGCCATTGTGTGCCGGTGGGAACAGATGACGGAATTCACAAATCCGCATACACACGGGAACTGGATGTA
>CM054149.1:62628380-62630880 GCA_028751875.1 Rapana venosa | reverse complement strand
CCAAAATAAAGACAAAATAACACACACACACACACACATGGATGGATGGATGGATGGGTGGATGGATGGAGGGATGGATGGAAGGATAGATAGACAGACAGACAGACAGACAGACAGACAGATAGATAGATAGATAGATAGATAGATAGATAGATGGATGGATGGATGAATAGATAGACGGATAGATAGATAGATAGACACAGACAGAAAGATTAACAGACAGACAGACTGACAGATAGACAGACAGACAGAAACGGAGATATACAGACACAGACAGACAGAAGGCAGACATTTAGAGAGAAAGAAAGAAAGAAAAAGCAGAGAGAGAGAGAGAGAGAGAGAGAGAGAGAGAGAGAGAGAGAGAGAGAGAGAGGAGAGAGAGAGAGAGAGAGAGAGAGAGAGAGAGAGAGAGAGAGAGAGAGAGAGATACAGTGGCAGAGAAAAGCATGCCTGGAATGGCCATTACCCAAAGCAAACAGACACGCGGAAACAGCAGGAGGAATCTGTACAGAAATGGTGGTGTCCAGTTTGTAAAAGAATCAATACCGATTGCAGTGTAACGTGCCTCCCAGAATTGACCTCTCTCTGTCTCTGTCTCTTAGTCTCTCTGTCTCTGTCTCTGTCTCTCTCTCTCTCTGTCTGTCTGTCTGTCTTTGCCTCTCTGTCTCACTGTCTCTGTCTCACTGTCTCTGTCTCTGTCTGTCTGTCTTTCTGTCTCTGTCTCTGTCTCTATATATCTCTCTGTCTGTCTCTCTGTCTTTGTCTCTCTCTGTCTCTGTCTCTCTGTGTCTCTGTCTCTGTTGCTGTCTCTCTCTATCTCTGTCTATCTCTGTCTCTGTCGCTGTCTCTCTATGTTTCTCTCTGTCTCTTTATCTGTCTCTATCTCTCTGTCTCTCTGTGTCTCTGTCTGTCTGTCTCTCTCTCTCTCTCTCTCTCTCTCTCTCTCTCTCTCTCTCTCTCTTTCCTCTCTCTCTCTGTCTTTTAGTAATCTTTACGACAAAATGAAGTTTCCGCAGTGGATATACAGAAGAAGATAAGAGAGGGAGGAAGGCAGTGATTGACATCCTCAAAGCTCCCAGAAAATTGACTTGTATCGATCTGTCATTGTACTGAAAACTGTTTGGTATACACGTTGAAGCAATGTCGATCTATCCAGCACACATTTCCGATATTTCTAGCAATAATCAGATTGATAATGTACATACATTTGCAGGAAACCTTTTTTGTTTCAATTTCTCTACTTTCCTCATGTAGTAAAATCGCATATGGAAAGACTGATAGAGCCCCATGTAAATTCGCATTACCACTAACAGTGTTAGATATTGGTTGACAAAAAATCACCCTATTTGCTGGTGACAAAGTCATGCAGACATGCTTACTGAAATGCAGTTACAACACCACGAAGATAGAAGGAAGAACTGGATAAAGATAACGGTAAAGGCGTCGCCACTGCTAAAATGTACATGAACGGCCAGCAACTGGAGGAGGTAGACGCTTTCAAATACCTTGGCGCTACACTCACAAAGAACGGGCGATCGACGACAGAAATCAAAGTCAGACTAGCCATGGCAACATCTTCCATGACAAAACTCACCACCATATGGAAAAGTAAAGAGATCAGTTTCCCAAACAAACTAAAGCTCTACAAAGCCCTAATTCAGACTATCCTGCTGTACGGAAGTGAAACCAGGACATTGACTGCTGAAACAGCAAAGCGAATCCAGTCATTTGAAACAAAATGCCATAGAAAACTGCTGGGCATATCATGGAGAGAACGAAAGACCAATGAATTTGTCAAGAGCCAAATAACACGGCTGGCAGGTCCACAGGAACCCCTTCTCACCATCGTCAAGAAGAAAAAGCTGACATGGTTCGGCCACGTCACCCGCCACAACACTCTGCCAAAAACAATACTGCAGGGAACACTCGAAGGTGGCAGAAAGAGGGGAAGACAGAACAAGTCATGGATGGACAACATCAAAGAATGGACCAGGATGAATGACTCGGCACTACTGCGCAGAGCCGAGGACCGAGATGGATGGAGGAGGCTTACCACGGCATCGTCTTTCGTGCCTCCTCCACGACCGCCAAGGTCACGGGACTGATGATGATGATGATGATGATGATGATGATGATGATGATGATGATGATGATGATGATGATGATGATGATGATGATGAAAGGCGTCCCAGAACCTAAGTGGTCGTAGGAAAGTGAGGCGTCAGAGACCTCAACTTCTCTAGGGGCCAGCATATTGAGGGTGGCACTCATCTCCTCTCCCTCGCTGCTTTACCTTCCCTGACCCTAAAGAGGGCAGGTACCCATTTACAGCTGGGTGAACTGGGGGACTATACTGAAGCCAAGGCACGCAGACAATCACTGGACAGACAATAGAAAGCAGTCTGGATTGAAGATGTTTTTGGTCTTGTTTTGGTCAGGGAGTGAGCAGTGCAACTAGATGTATAACAGAGTTCCACAACATTTCTACGAGTTCACTCTC
>CM054149.1:62603380-62623380 GCA_028751875.1 Rapana venosa | reverse complement strand
GGAATGTATGCATGGCATTTTGTGCATATGGGAAATAACTGCTATTTCATGTTTTAGATCGTGTGGATCAAATAGTCTATTTCATATTCTTTTCTTTGTTTATTCAATATTTTACGATTTTGATTTTTCTTTTTGGATACTTATTAAAAGTTGTTCATTCATGTTAATGCGTGAGGTATTTGCATACCACCTCTCTCTCTCTATTCTCTCTCTCTTCTCTCTTCTCTCTCTCTTCTCTCTCTCTCTCTCTCTCTCTCTCTCTCTCTCTCTCTCTCTCTCTCTTCTCTCTCTTCTCTCTTCTCTCTCTTCCCCCTCTGGTCACGTGAGATGAAGCAAAGCAGCAAGGCGTGTTTTTGAAAGAACTGCAATACAAAGTCATCACGTGTTCATCAAAATGCCAGTAACTGGACCCCAAAGTGCTGTGGATCCTGTCTTGAATGCTGTGCTGCCTGACCGCCTGGTTCCCAGCTGTCATCCAGCTGCTGAGGGCCACACCACCACTGCTGGGTCCAGACTGACCGGAGGAGGGGACAGCGACAAGGAGAGAGATGGCACTGACCTGTGTGGACAGTCAGTGCAATAAGATCAGCATGCAGGTGGCTATCCTCTATGTGTGTGTGTGTGTATGTTTGTGTGTGTGTTTGTGTGTGTGTGTGTGTGTGTGTGTGTTGTTGTTGTTGTTATTGACTTCAATTTTACGTCTGTTCACTTCTAGTGATATTAGACGAATAGTGTGTGTGTGTGTGTGTGAGCTGGTTCAAGCTAGAGGGGAAGCCATGATCAGCGCCCTACTAAGAATCTGCAACAAGATCTGGCAGACATGAAATTGGCCAACACCATGGACACAGTCACTCATCATCACCCTCCCCAAGAAAGGAAATCTACAACAATGCCATAATTAACACACAATCAGCCTCATATGCCACCCAAGCAAGGTCCTGCTGCAGATAATATTGAATAGACTGAAGCCACAAGCAAAGACGATCATTGCTGAGGAACAAGCAGGTTTCAGAGCAGGGCACAGCACAACAGAACAGATATTCAACCTCAGAATACTATGTGAGCGGTACCTTCAACTTCAACAAGACCTTTACCATGTATTTATCGATTTTAAGAAGGCATTTGACAGGGTGTGGCATGCAGCTTTGTGGGCAACCATGAATTTGTACAGCATCAATGCAAACCTGATCAGAGTCATCAAACAGCTGTACAGCGAGGCCACCAGTGCAGTGTACTACAACAACAACATTGGAGAACAGTTGGAGTAAGGCAGGACTGTCTACTCTCACCCACTCTTTTCAATATCTTCCTTGAGAGAATCATGGCTGATGCACTGGAACATCATGAAGGATCAGTCAGCATTGGTGGCAGAACGATCACAAACCTCCGCTTTGCAGATGACATTGATGGAATAGCAGGATCAGAAAAAGAGCTTGCCAGCCTAACAGAACACTTGAATAAGGCCTCCAAAACATACGGCATGGAAATCAGTGCAGAGAAGACCAAACTGATGACTAATAACACCAACAGCATTAGCACTGATATCAGGGTTAATGACCAGAAGCTGGAAACAGTTCAAAGCTTCAAGTATCTGGGAGCCATTGTATCAGACCAGGGATCCAAGCCAGAAGTAGTATGCAGGACTGCACAGACAATAGCAGCTTTGTCAAAACTAAACACCATTTGGAGAGATAAAAATATCTCACTTATCTCCAAGATCAGACTAATGCGCTCCCTTGTCATATCCATATTTCTGTATGCCTGTGAATCATGGACCCTGACTGCAGATTTGGAGAGAAGAGTACAGGCGGTGGAGATGAGATGCTTTCGGAGACTCCTTGGCATCTCCTACAAAGACCACATAAGCAACGAAAGTGTGCATAACAGAATCCAGAAAACCATTGGACCCTATGAGAACCTTCTAACGATCGTGAAAAAGCGTCAACTTAAATGGTATGGGCATGTCACAAGATCCAAAGGACTTGCAAAGACAGTTTTACAAGTCACTGTCCAAGGAGGAAGAAGAAGAGGCAGACCAAGGAAGAGCTGGGAGGATAACATCAGCGAATGGACAGGCCTAGAACTCAACAAAACCCTGAGAAAGGCAGAACAGAGAGAGGAATGGAGGGAACTGGTTGTTGAGTCTTTGAGGGTGCCCCCACGGTCGTCAGACTACGGGACAGATAGATAGATAGATAGTGGGTGTGTGTGTGTGTGTTTGTGTGTGTGTGTGAGTGTGTGTGTGTGTGTGTGTTTGTGTGTGTGTGTGTGAGTGTGTGTGTGTGTGTATGTGTGTGAGATTGCGCACACAAACACAGGCAGTCAGACTAGTGTAGGAGTATTTGTATGCGTGTCTATGAACTCATACTCAAATTTTTTAATATAAGTCTATCCCGTAATATGAAATCTGATATAATGATTTTTTCTTGCATGGTTGGACTTTAAAACCTTGAAGTGTGTATAAAAGATAAAAGTTGTCCCATAACCTATGTGGTCGTTTTATTTATTTTTTAAATTTTATTTTATTCTTTTATATCGAGGATAATGAAATAAGCACTTGTGTGCTTTTTTACATCCAGTCCCTGTGTGTACGCGGTTTTGTCAATTTTGTCATATGTTCCAACCGGCACACAATGGCCTACTCTTACGAAAAGCGGAACAGGATTTAACGTGTGCGCAAGGTGTTCTGCGTGCATTCGAACACGGGGCCTCGGTTTATAGTCTCATCCGAAGGACTTTTTGGGGAGAGTGGAGTCGGCATTGATGTTTACTCCAGTGGAAAACATCCCCTTGAACGGGAATCGAACCCGGGTCGTCAGATTGCGAGCGCAATGTTCTGACCACTAGACTATCCCGTCCCCCCAAGGCTCGTAGGGAATCGAGGCATCAGAGACCTCAGCTTCTTTAGGGGCCAGCATATTGAGGGCAGCGCCCATCTCTTCTCCCTCGATGATTTACCTTCCCTGACCCTAAAGAGACAGGTACCCATTTACAGCCCGGTGAACTGGAGGGAACTGCACTGAATCCAAGACTTACAAACGGTCACCCATCCAAGTGGTAACCACGCTCGATGCTGCATAATCTAAGCTGGGGGGAAACAAGTGCTCTGACCACGGAGCCTTCCCTTTTATACCAGCGTTTACTTTCGCCGTGCTTTGTTTCTTTCTGGCCCTTTGTGGGGTGCAGAGCTAGGCTAGAGGATTTCCCTTCAGCTTGGATGTGCGCCTGCCTGATGAAATCACCCTGCCTGGCCAGTTTTGACCAAACCAAGGGCAAAGGAGCACAGGCACAGGCAGCGTGTGTGACTGGGCGGGGGTTGCAGTATGTCGCTGCGGGACCTCAGGAGTCTATTAACACACACACACGCACGCACGCACGCACGCACAAAAAATAATGGGTGGCGCTGCTCTTGTGGTGACGCGCTCTCCTTGGGTAGAGCAGCCCGAATTTCGCACAGAGAAATCTACCTTGACTGAAGTGGTATAAATAAAATAAAAAATACCCCCCACCACACACACACACACACACTCACACATACACACACAAACAACGCACACACACACACACACTCACACAACAGACACACTCACACACACACGTACACACAACACACACACACAACACAACACAGCACACACACACAACGCACACACACACTCACACAACACACACGCACACACAACACACACACACACACACACACACACACACACACTTACACAAACACACACACATACTCACACACACAACGCACGCACACACTCACACAACACACACACAAAACACACACACACCAACACACCACACACACACACACTTACACAAACATCCTCACACACACACACACTCACACACACACAACACACACTCACAAACACAACGCACACACACACACACCACACACACACACACACACACACACACACACACACACACACACACACACACACACACACACACACACACACACACAACTGGACAGGCAGACCGATACTACGACATACAGACAGAGCAGCACAGAGAGTAAGAGACAGAGAGTTGAATAAAAGAGAGGAGGGGAGAGGGATCACAGAAACACCAGCACTATCTCTGACACATGTCTGTTCTCAAACTGCAGGCGGTACTGAGATGGCTCCTGCTACTGATGCTGACCATCAGTCTGCCTGAACTCCGCATGAAACTATAAACCCAGGTCCTGAGTGTGAACGCAGGAAGAACATCTCACGCACGTGTTAAAACCTGTTTCACTTTTCGCAAGACTAGGAAATGTTTTGCCGGTGGGAGCAGATGACATAATTGACAAAACTGCATACACACGGGGACTGGATTTTGAAATAGCGCATGAATGTTAATTCCATTAACCCTGAAATAAAATAGTGTTTTTTTAATCTCCCACTAGAGGCAGGGGAAGCAGGAAGTGATTTCAGGATGACCTGCGTGTTTTGGCAAAGAGGACATCGTGGTATTTTCCCGCAAATATGTCTTTGCATACTTCTGCCAATGAAAGATGGAAGTTTAGTATAGAGTGTAAAGTGCATGTTAGAATACAAAGTGCAATGCAATCATCAGACCATTGGTGTGAGTTACACACTTCAGTACGTGTCTAACGGCGACCTTTTTCCTTTATTGTTCAGTGTTCTATAGTCCTTTGATGAAGGACAAAAAACTAAAAAAATTTTAAAAGCCCTTTGATATATAGAAACCATAAGAGAATTCTGACTCTAATTCTATTGTTGGCTTTCCACATTGATCGAGATTTTCTCACTCACAAACACAGTTAATCTTTTAAAATAACGATTGACGGAACATGAAAGGATTGTTTTTATTGATTGTGTGGCGTTGCATTGCGAGTTGAAGATGAATAGAAACATACACGCAGGAAAACCGACAGATACACATACATATTGAGGGATATATTAAGGACAGGATACTGCATTACATTACATTACACTGCACTACATTACACTACACTACACTACACTACACTACATTGCATTACACCACATTGCACTACATTACATGCCACTACATCACACTACATTACATTACATTACATATGCCATAATCTTCCGAACCATACAGGCACCACAGATGATTTGTCCACCAGTCCTCTCCATCCTTTTCTATCCTCCGCCTTTCACAGTGCTTCCTTCAGTCAGTCCCAGACCTGTCCAGTCTGAGATGGTATCCTCCTCCTCCTCCTCCTCCTCCTCCCATCTCTTTATCTGCTATCTTCTCTTTCTCCCTTCCTGCAGTGGGCTTTGCAAGATTTTCTTGGCAAACACTATTCATCTTCAGGCAAACAAACACATGCGCTCGCGCACGCAAGTACGTGGACTGGATGTAAAAAGAAATACCAGAGTGCCTATTCCATTATCCTTGTTACAAAAAAATAAGATAATTCATAAATAACATACACATGCACACAGACACACAGACACAGACACACACACGCACGCACGCACACTCACACGCAGGCACGCACGCATGCGGATACACATGTATTTCATTCTTTTATATCGAGGATCATAGAATAAGAACTTATATGCTTTTTTACATCCAGTCCCCGTGTGTATGCGGTTTTGTCAATTCTGTCATCTGTTCCCACCGGCTCACAATGGCCTACTCTTACGAAAAGCGGAACAGGATTTAACGTGTGCGCAAGATGTTCTGCGTACGTTCGCACACGGGGCCTCGGTTTATTGTCTCATCCGAAGGACTTGTATGCAGAGAGAGAGAGAGAGAGAGAGAGAGAGAGAGAGAGAGAGAGAGAGAGAGAGAGAGAGAGAGAGAGAGAGAGAGAGGAGAGAGAGAGAGAGAGAGAGAGAGAGAGAGAGAGAGAGAGATAGAAAGGAGAGAATGATAGATACACAGAGAGACAGAGTAGAGAACCAGCACAGGTCTGGGCCATCTGTCTAAACCAATCCATTACATACCAGGATAGTCTGTGACCACGAGTGATGAAGTGCCATTGCTATCCCTCCCCAGGAAAGCCGTGTGTTCACGTGTTTCTCCAAAGACCAAGGCCAGAACAACCCAGCACCAACACCAGGTCACATTCTGCCACCGACTTAGTCTTTATTTCATGTATTCCTTTATTTCGAGGATAATGGAATAAGCACTCACGTGCTTTTCTTTCCATCTAATCCCTGTATGTATGCAGTTTAGTAAAGTTTGTCATCCGTTTCTCACTGGTGTTGTTTTGTGTGTTGGCCTACTCTTCCGAATGGAGTTTAACGTGTGCGCAAGATGTTCTGCGTGCATTTACGCACGGGACATTGGTTTACAGTCTCATCCGCAGGACTTTCGGGGAGTGGAGTCGGCACTGATGTTAACTCCAGAGGAAAAATCCTCTTGAACGAGATTCGAACCCGGGACAGCAGATCACGAATGCGTCGCTCTAACCACCAGGCTACCCCGTCCCCGTGAGTGGTCTGGCCAGTAGGAACAGACCAAGTTCGAAATGAAAGAATAGAACAACAGTAATAATGACAACAACAAAACCTGACCTGACCAGTGGGTACACCCCGCCTGCCTCTCCGGCTTTGGACAGAGTTCACAAGGCCAGCTCTGGCCTGACTGTGGGGTGTACTGGGGGCCTGTTGGAGAAGCGAGGACAGGTACAGGAAAACAGACAGTTCCAACAGTAGTAGTAGTAGTAGTAATCATCATCATCATCATCATCATCATCATCATCATCATCATCATCATCATCATCATCATCATCATCATCATCATCATCATCATCATCATCATATTCATCATCATCATAATCATAATAATCATATAAATAGTAATAATGGCAATAATAATAATAGTAGTAGTAGTAATAATAATAATATTAAGAAGAAGAAGAAAGAAGAAGAAGAAGAAGAAGAAGAAGAAGAAGAAGAAGAAGAAGAAGAAGAAGAAGAAGAAGGAAGAAGAAGAAGAAGAAAGAAGAAGAAGAAGAAGAAGAAGAAGAAGAAGAAGAAGAAGAAGAAGAAGAAGAGAGAAGAAGAAGAGAAGAGAAGGAAAAGATGATGATGATGATGATGATGATGATGAGGAGGAGGAGGAGGAGGAGGAGGAGGAGGAGGAGGATGATGGTGGTGGTGGTGATGGTGATGGTAGTAGTGGTGATGGTGGTGGCGGTGGTGGTGGTGGTGGTGGTGATGATGGTGATGATGATGATGATGGTGATGATGGTGATGATACTACTGCTACTACTACTACTGCTACTGCTACTACTACTACTACTACTACTACTACTACTACTACTACTACTACTACTACTACTACTACTCCTGCTACTCCTGCTGCTGCTGCTGCTGCTGCTGCTGCTGCTGCTGCTGCTGCTGCTGCTACTACTACTACTACCAGTATTACTATTGTTAATAATAATAATAATAATAAAAATAATGTATGGAATTTATATAGCGCTGAATCTTGTAAAGTAAACAAATCAAAGCGCTTGATTATACTACTACTACTACTAATAATAAAAAAAATAATAATAATATAATACTAATGATAATAATAATAATAATAATAATAATAATAATAATAATAATAATAATAATAATAACAATAATAATAATGTATGGCATTTGTATGGCGCTGAATCTTGTACAGCTAACAAATCGACTCTGCTGATAGCTTTTCTGACAGCGTACTGTTTGAAAGGCTGGTCTCGCAGGGAAAAAGATCAGAAACGATAAAAGAAAAGCTAAGGGCAGTCTTGCTTTTGCAGTGATCTGTAAGTTGAATAAGAAACGAAGTACAGTACAACATACCCTGATACAATGCAGTGATGCAAAACCATGCGGTGCACAGTAACACACTTTCTACCACACACTTCACTACAATACACCCCACTACAATACACCCCACTACAATACACCCCACTAATACACCCCACTACAATACACCTCACTGCAATATACCCCACTACAATACATCCCACTATAATACACCCCACTACAATACACCCCACTACAATACATCTCACTACAATACACCTCACTGCAATACACCCCACTACATTAAACCCCACTACAATATACCCCACTACATTACACCCCACTACAATACACCCTTCTACAATACACCTCACTACAATACACCCCACTACAATACACCTCACTTCAATACACCCCACTACAATACACCCCACTACTATACACCCCACTACAATACACCCCACTACAATACACCCCACTACAATACACCCCACATCAATACACCCCACTACTATACACCCCACTACAATACACCCCACTACAATACACCCTTCTACAATACACCTCACTACAATACACCCCACTACAATACACCCCACTGCAACACACCCCACTACAATACACCCCACTGCAACACACCCCACTACAATACACCCCACTGCAATACACCCCACTGCAACACACCCCACTACAATACACCCCACTGCAATACACCTAACTGCAGTACACTCCACTACAATACACCTCACTGTAACACACCCCACTACAATACACCCCACTACAATACACCCCACTACAATACACCTCACTACAATACACCTCACTACAATACACCTCACTGTAACACACCCACTACAATACACCTCACTACAATACACCTCACTACAATACACCTCACTACAATACACCTCACTACAATACACCTCACTACAATACACCCCACTACAATACACCCCACTACATTACACCCCACTACATTACACCCCACTACATTACACCCCACTACAATATACCCACTACATTACACCCCACTACAATATACCCCACTACAATATACCCCACTACATTACACCCCACTACAATACACCTCACTGCAATACACCCCACTTCAATACACCCCACTACAATACACCCACTACAATACACCTCACTGCAATACACCCCACTACAATACACCACACTGCAATATACCCCGCTGAAATACACCTCATTACAATACACCCCACTACAATACACCTCACTACAATACACCTCACAACAAAACTCCCCACTCAATATACCTCACTACAATACACCTCACTAAAATACACCTCACTACAATATACCCTACTACAATACACCTCACTACTATACACCCCCATGCAGTGCACTGCGACATACCATACACCACACACCTCACTTCAAAACAGACTAGACAGACAGACAGACAGACAGTCAGACAGACAGAGAGACAGACAGACTAGACTAGACAGACAGTCAGACAGACAGACAGTGAGACAGACAGACTAGACAGACAGACAGACAGACAGACAAACAGACAGACAGACAGACAGTCATACAGACAGACAGACAGTCAGACAGACAGTCAGACAGACAGACTAGACAGACAGACTAGACAGTCAGACAGACAGACTAGACAGACAGACAAACAGACAGACAGACAGACAGACAGTCATACAGACAGACAGACAGTCAGACAGACAGACAGACAGTCAGACAGACAGACTAGAAAGACAGACAGACAGACAGACTAGACAGTCAGACAGACAGACTAGACAGACAGACAAACAGACAAACAGACAGACAGATAGATCAGACAGACAGACAGTCAAATACAAGGCAAATATGAAAGAAATACCTAAGCAGAAAGAAGGAAAATAGGTGGTTGCATGAAACCTTATGCAGAAAGTAGACTGAGTGAACAAACACAGGAATAAAACGCGTGTTATTGGTGCAAGGAATAAGCATTAATACTAGCTGTTCCTCATTCTGCCTCCAAGGAAGGACAATAATCAAGTATTATCAAAGGATATCAGATTAATCCAGGAATAAAAGAAAAGAAAAAAAGGTACATTCTGCATGCTTTTAATCTAATAACATCACAGAAAACGCAAATTGATGTTAAGAAGAAAAAGAAAGGTTCGGGGTTGGGAGGGGGGGGGGGAGGGAACTTTTCAAGAAAACCATTTCGTTCAATCATTCCGATTGAAAAAGCAAAAGCAACAATGTCCAGTAAACCAACAGACAAAAAAAGAAGAAATGGAAAAGAAAGAAAATGACAATAGAGGTGAATAATTATAAAGACACAGAGAACAGAAATCTGATATAGCGAAGGAAAAAAAACAGAAGAAGAAGAATGCAAAGAAGAAGAAGAATGGCACAGAAGAAGAAGAATGCACATAAGAAGAAGAATGCACAGAAGAAGAAGAATGCACAGAAGAAGAAGAATGCAAAGAGGAAGGTCGCAAAGAAGAAGAAAATGAATGCAAAGAAGACGAATGCAAAGAAAAAGACAGAAAAGAAGAATGAAAACAAGAATGAAAAGAAGAAGAATGCAAAGAAGAATGCAAAGAAGAAGACGAACTGCGAAGTGTAAGAAGAATTGCAAAGAAGAAGAATACTAAGAAGAGGAATGCTAAGAAGAAGAACTCTACGAAGAAGACTGCTAAGAAGAAGAACAAGAAGATCAAGAAATGAAAAGAAGAAGAAATGCCAAAAAGTAAAAGAAAAAGAACTGCAAAACAAAATGCAAGAAAATAGCAAAGAAGAACAAGATTTGCAAAGAAGAATTGCGAAGAAGAATTGCGAAGAATTGCGAAGAAGAAGAATTTTAAGAAGAAGAATAGTAAGAAGAAGAAGAACACTAAGAAGAAGAATGCTAAGAAGAGGAACAGGAAGAACAAGAATTGCAAACAAAGAGAAGAACTGCGAAGAAAAAGAACTGCAAAAAAGAAAAGTATAGTAACGAAGAAGAACAAGATTTGCAAAGAATTGCGGAGAAGAATTGCGAAGAGGATTGCGAAAAAAGAACTGCGAAGAAAAACAAGAAGAACAAGAACAACAAGAACAAGAACAACAAGAACAAGAACAACAAGGAGGAGAAGAAGAACAAGAAGAAAAACGAACAAGTTCAAGATCAAAACAAGAACAAAAATTAACAAAAACAAGAAAAAAGAGAGAAAATAAAGAAGAAATCAAGAACAAGGAATGGGGAAAACTCGAAAAGAAAATAATTATCGTCTTGTAAATCTGCACTTTCTTAGAGAGTGAAGCAAGTTTTTTAACGTCTGTTTATTTCCGAAGAGCATCAGAAGATAAAGACAGCGCAGATTGTGTAGATAACCGGTCTAAATAAATCAGGGTGAGGTGGACTGATTAGGTGGTGTGTGTGTGTGTGTGTGTGTGTGTGTGTGTGTGTGTGTGTGTGTGTGTGTGCGTGTGTATGTGTGTATGTGTGTGTGTGCGTGCGTATGTATGTGTGTATGTGTGTGTGAGTGCGTGCGTGTGTTTGTGTGTGTGTGTGTGTGTGTGTATTGTGTTGTGTGTTGTGTGTGTGTGTTGTGTGTGTGTCGTGTGTTTGTGTGTTGGTGTGTTTGTGTGTGTGTATGTTGTGTTGTGTGTTGTGTGTTTGTGTCTGTGTGTCTATGTGCGCCCTTTTATTCTTTTATTCTTTAATTTTGAGGATAATGGGATAAGCTCACATGTGCTTTTTTACATCCAGTCCCCGTGTGTATGTAGGTTTGCCAATTTTGTCATCTGTTTCAACTGGCACACAATGGCTTGCTCTCCACCCCTCCCCTCCCAAAAAATGGAATAGTTGTTAACGTGTTTGCACAAAATATTCTGCGTGCATTCGCAGTCGGGACCTCAGTTTACAGACAAAGGCAGAGACAGACAGAGGAAGAGAGGACCACAGAGAGAGACAGAGCCAGAGAGAGAGGGGCAGAGAGGGAGACAGAGAGGGAGACAGAGAGGGAGACAGAGAGGGAGACATAGAGGGAGACAGAGAGGGAGTCAGAGAGGGAGACAGAGACAGAGGGAGACAGAGGAGAGAGAGACAGAGAGGGAGACAGAGGGGGAGACAGAGGGGGAGACACAGGGGGATACAGAGAGGGAGACAGAGAGTGAGTCAGAGAGTGTCAGAGAGGAAGACAGAGGGAGACAGAAGAGAGAGAGAGAGAGAGAGAGAGAGAGAGAGAGAGAGAGAGAGAGAGAGAGAGAGAGAGAGAGAGAGAGACAGAGACAGAGACAGAGAGGGAGACAGAGAGAGCAAGACAGAAAAGGAGACAGAGAGAGCGAGACAGAGAGCGAGACAGAGAGAGCGAGACAGAGAGGGAGACAGAGAGAGCGAGACAGAGAGGGAGACAGAGAGAGCGAGACAGAGAGGGAGACAGAGAGAGCGAGACAGAGAGGGAGACAGATACACATACAGAGAGAGAGGCACAGAGAGAGACAGAGAGAGCAAGAGCGAGAGAGGGAGACAGAGTGAGCGTGACAGAGAGAGCGAGACAGAGAGAGAGCTACAAAGAGAGAGACAGAAACACAGAGAGAGACAGAGAGAGACAGAGACAGACAGACAGAGAGAGACAGAGAGAGAGACAGAGAGAGAGACAGACACAGAGAGAGACAGACAGAGACAGAGAGAGAGAGAGACAGACAGACAGACAGAGACAGACAGACAGAGAGAGAGAGGCTGTTGATTGATGACCCTGAACACCTGGATGTTAGGTAATCCACAACAACACTGGAGTGATTCCCCTTTCATGGGCAGACATGCAATCTGTCTTCACCTGACGCCAGTCGTATAGCACTGAAGTCTTCAGGACTCAACCCATGCCTGCATGTGCCAGCGCGCGCGCGCACACAAGCACGCATGCACGCATGCACACACACACACACGCACGCACGCACGCATGCACACACACGCACGCACGCACGCACGCGCACACACACACACACACAGTGATAGCATTCTTGCGGTGACAAACGGAGTTTCAATTTTGCAACATCCAATAAAACTTTTGATTTCTTTTTCTGCTGAAACATTAACTTTTTTCATTATAATATCTACCAGAGTTAGACAGAATTCAATAAAAAGTTAGATCTGTGCCTTTTTAAGAGAGAAGATGGATTAAAAGACAAGCTGTTGGGACTACTTCAGGTCTAACTTTTGTTTGCATAGAGCTCATGGCTTGAATTACTGATTTTGAGTACACATAACACACACACACACACACGCAACACACACACACACACACACACACACACACACACACACACACACACACACACACACACACACACACACACACACACACACACACACACACACACACCACACATTGGAAAAGCAGCTTTCGGAAAATCAATTGAGAAATCAAGAGCTATTATTAATGTTACGAGTTTTGTGGTAAAAAATGTATTATATCATATCATATCATATATTATATTGTGTTATATCATATCAAATCATATTATATTATATTATATTATATTATATTATATTATATTATATTATATTATATTATATTATATTATATTATTCTCCCCAAGATAAACTTGCTTTCAGTTTTTATACCTAGTATAATGACTGCAGCACAAGCTTTGATGTTTAAGACTGAACCATCTGTAAAATAACTTTTTAATGATTTGAATAATTTTCGTCTGAGTGAATTTTTTGCACAAGAAGATATTAAATTTATACATTTATTTTTTCAGATCAATAGTTATAGTCGATGCCAAATCCTGAACTAGAGTGGAGGATACTTCGTCTCTTTTAGCAATATTCAAATTTGGATTCAACCCAGCATTTTTTAACGTTTTAGATGTATATGTATCTAATGTTGTATTAGAGGGTGTCGAACTTGCTCTCTTTGGGAAAAAAATCTCTGTCAGACTTGAGGTAACAAGACTGACGCCGGTTTTCTATACACCGTATATTACTTAAGATCTTAATGCATGACTTCCCAAATATTGTCACAACACACATAATTAGCTTAATTTTCTGATGAAATATGAATGCGGATGAATGCAGGCATGAAAACGAATACATACGCAAGATCTTTAAACTACATCCAGAAGCTGTATCAAAACGAACTAAATATGATAACTATGTAAATGAATGAAAATTGTTTACAGCTATCACGTGTTAAAACACACGCGATACTTTTTTAATAATGGATCGAATAATCAATAATGGCCCCTTAAAAATATACCGTAGAATTTTAGAATATAAATAAACCATTAATGTTAATAAATTCCATACATTATTATTATTATTATTATTATTATTATTATTATTAATGGCCAGTTTTAAAATACATAGTGGAATTTAACAAAATAAAGAAACTTTTAAATTCCTTTAGCTTACCTTACAATAACGTTGACATAAAACAATTATTCAATAATGATGTTCTCAATGAAGCAAAGAAAACTTATGATATCGTAACGATTATAAGCAAACAGCCCGCAAGTTAATGAATATGAAATACATGATAAATTAGTCATTAAACCATAAAGAGAGTTAAATCATGAAGAGCAATAAACCATAAAGAGTTAAACCCCCTACAGGGCATTGATTGACTATTTTCCTCTCAATAATGTAGACAGTTATAACGATTTGGTTTATGTCATAAAAATGTGTGAGCATGTGTGCGAATGTTTCCGGGTTATGTTGTAGATTTAGAATGCCGGTTTGTGTGTGTGGATTGTGATTGATAGTTAGATGCGTGGGCATAACCGGTTAGGAACCTGAGTGTTGTGAATTTTACTTAAGGGTGAGTTTATACTCTGGCTGATGGTATTGCTGAATTAGTGGAATTTTTTTTTTCATACTGTGATGGTGTTTGTGTGCTGATGTACGGTAAGTGTTGTGGATTGTTCTTGTCCGTGATTTATCTGCTATACGTTCACTGTTTTTATGTAGGATTGTAACCCGAGTTATAGTATAGTCTGTTTCTGACATGATAAAGTGTGTTTGGATTTGAATTTGGATTTGAGTCTATCTCATGTTGTCAACCGATACACTGTAGACGTTGTGACTGATTTCGTTGTCCTGCCTGTCTCTGTTAGTGCATATAGAATCCACTTCCCGTGGCCAACCGATCGTTATTACTCCTGTGTGCCAAGTCACCTGTTTGATTACTCCACATCTCCACATGTGCCACACTGATCTTACTATCGTTTGCACCTCACATCTCACTGACCCACATTTCCACATACATTCTCCTGACCACATCTTCTACCCTCACATCTCCACAGACACATTTCCACACATCACATCTCCACAGACCCACTTTCTACACACTCACATCTCCACAGGCCATGTTCCACACTCACATCTCCACAGACCACATCTCTACACACTCACATCTCACAGGCCACATTTCTACACACTCACATCTCCACAGACCACATCTCTACACACTCACATCTCCACAGGCCACATTTCCACAGACCACATCTCTCACACTCACATTCCACAGACCACATCTCACACATCACATTTCCACAGACCACATCTCTACACACTCACATTTCCACAGACCACATCTCTACACACTACATTTCCACAGACCACATCTCTACACACTCACATTTCCACAGACCACATCTTACACACTCACATTTCCACAGACCACATCTCTACACACTCACATTCCACAGACCACATCTCTACACACTCACATTTCCACAGACCACATCTCTACACACTCACATTTCCACAGACCACATCTTTACACACTCACATTTCCACAGACCACATCTCTACACACTCACATTTCCACAGACCACATCTCTACACACTCACATTTCCACAGACCACATCTCTACACACTCACATTTCCACAGACCACATCTCTACACACTCACATTTCCACAGACCACATCTCTACACACTCACATTTCCACAGACCACATCTCTACACACTCACATTTCCACAGACCACATCTCTACACACTCACATTTCCACAGACCACATCTCTACACACTCACATTTCCACAGACCACATCTCTACACACTCACATTTCACAGACCACATCTCTACACACTCACATTTCCACAGACCACATCTCTACACACTCACATTTCACAGAACCTACATCTTACACACTCAACATTTCCACAGACCACATCTCTACACACTCACATTTCCACAGACCACATCTCTACACACTCACATTTCCACAGACCACATCTCTACACACTCACATTTCCACAGACCACATCTCTACACACTCACATTTCCACAGACCACATCTCTACACACTCACATTCCACAGACCACATCTCTACACACTCACATTTCCACAGACCACATCTCTACACACTCACATTTCCACAGACCACATCTCTACACACTCACATTTCCACAGACCACATCTCTACACACTCACATTTCCACAGACCACATCTCTACACACTCACATTTCCACAGACCACATCTCTACACACTCACATTTCCACAGACCACATCTCTACACACTCACATTTCCACAGACCACATCTCTACACACTCACATTTCCACAGACCACATCTCTACTACACCACTCACATTTCCATCAGACCACATCTCTACACACTCACATTTCCACAGACCACATCTCTACACACTCACATTTCCACAGACCACATCTCTACACACTCACATTTCCACAGACCACATCTCTACACACTCACATTTCCACAGACCACATCTCTACACACCTTCCCACTAATACTTTCCACAGACCCACATCTCTACACACTCACATTTCCACAGACCACATCTCTACACACTCACATTTCCACAGACCACATCTCTACACACTCACATTTCCACAGACCACATCTCTACACACTCACATTTCCACAGACCACATCTCTACACACTCACATTTCCACAGACCACATCTCTACACACTCACATTTCCACAGACCACATCTCTACACACTCACATTTCCACAGACCACATCTTACACACTCACATTTCCACAGACCACATCTCTACACACTCACATTTCCACAGAATTACCACACCCACTTCCTACACACATCACATTTCCACAGACCACATCTCTACACACTCACATTTCCACAGACCACATCTCTACACACTCACATTTCCACAGACCACATCTCTACACACTCACATTTCCACAGACCACATCTCTACACACTCACATTTCCACAGACCACATCTCTACACACTCACATTTTCCACAGACCACATCTCTACACACTCACATTTCCACAGGCCACATTTCTACACACTCACATCTCCAAAGACTCACATCTCCACAGATCCACATTTCCACAGACCACATCTCTACACACTCACATCTCCACAGGCCACATTTCTACACACTCACATCTCCACAGGCCACATTTCTACACACTCACATCTCCAAAGACTCACATCTCCACAGATCCACATTTCCACAGACCACATCTCTACACACTCACATCTCCACAGGCCACATTTCTACACACTCACATCTCCACAGGCCCACATTTCCACAGACCACATCTCTACACACTCACATCTCCACAGGCCCACATTTCCACAGACCACATCTCTACACACTCACATCTCCACAGGCCCACATTTCTACACACTCACATCTCCACAGGCCACATTTCTACACACTCACATCTCCACAGGCCACATTTCTACACACTCACATCTCCACAGGACTCACATCTCCACAGATCCACATTTCCACAGACCACATCTCTACACACTCACATCTCCACAGGCCACATTTCTACACATCACATCTCCACAGGCCACATTTCTACACACTCACATCTCCACAGACTCACATCTCCACAGATCCACATTTCCACAGACCACATCTCTACACACTCACATCTCCACAGGCCCACATTTCTACACACTCACATCTCCACAGGCCACATTTCTACACACTCACATCTCCACAGGCCCACATTTCCACACTCACATCTCCACAGGCCACATTTCTACACACTCACATCTCCACAGGCCACATTTCTACACACTCACATCTCCACAGGCCCACATTTCTACACACTCACATCTCCACAGGCCACATTTCTACACACTCACATCTCCACAGGCCCACATCTCTACACACTCACATCTCCACAGGCCACATCTCTACACACTCACATCTCCACAGGCCACATTTCTACACACTCACATTTCCACAGACCACATCTCTACACACTCACATTTCCACAGGCCACATCTCTACACACTCACATCTCCACAGGCCACATTTCTACACACTCACATTTCCACAGACCACATCTCTACACACTCACATTTCCACAGGCCACATCTCTACACACTCACATCTCCACAGGCCCACATCTCTACACACTCACATCTCCACAGGCCACATCTCTACACACTCACATCTCCACAGACCCACATCTCTACACACTCACATCTCCACAGGCCACATCTCTACACACTCACATCTCCACAGGCCACATTTCTACACACTCACATTTCCACAGACACATCTCTACACACTCACATCTCCACAGGCCACATCTCTACACACTCACATCTCCACAGGCCCACATCTCTACACACTCACATCTCCACAGGCCACATCTCTACACACTCACATCTCCACAGGCCACATTTCTACACACTCACATTTCCACAGACCACATCTCTACACACTCACATTTCCACAGGCCACATCTCTACACACTCACATCTCCACAGGCCACATTTCTACACACTCACATTTCCACAGACCACATCTCTACACACTCACATTTCCAAGGCCACATCTCTACACACTCACATCTCCACAGGCCCACATCTCTACACACTCACATCTCCACAGGCCACATCTCTACACACTCACATCTCCACAGACCCACATCTCTACACACTCACATCTCCACAGGCCACATCTCTACACACTCACATCTCCACAGACCCACATTTTCACAGACACATCTAAACATGCCCTCATTTTCACGGGCCCGCATCTCCACACACCCCCATCTCCACATCTCTACAGATCTACATTTCCACAGACTCACATCTAAACAGACCCACATCTCCACAGACCCACATTTATCCACATTACTGCCCACGTACAAGCAATAACATATTAATTTCTCCTGTTATCGTCTTACTTCCCACCATGTCCAATTTAGGTTAGAGGTGTGTATGTGTGTGTGTGTGTGTGTGTGTGTGTGTGTGTGTGTGTGTGTGTGTGTGTGTGTGTGTGTGTGCATTTGTGTGTGTGTGTGTGCATTTGTGTGTGTGTGTGTTATTTGTGTGTATGTTTATCTGTGTGTTTGTCTTTTTTGTTGTTGCAGTTCTGTGAGTGTTAACTTTTTTCTTCTTTCCTTTCTTTCTTTCTTACTTTTCTCTTTGTGCCTTTGCTTTTCTTGTGTATTTTCTTTGTGTGTCTTTCGTTTTTCTTTCCCTTTCCTTTGTCTTTTTCTTTCTGCCTTTTTTTGCATTTCGGGTTCTTCTTTGCTGGTTTGGATCTGCGCCGTGTAGATGGATGGTAGCAATCATCAGAGAGAGGTGTCCCTCCTCCACTGCTGTCCTCTGTTTTCCTTGTGGTCTTGTTGTGGTTTTGCTGGGCTTGCTCTGTTGTCACTTTTCTTGGGTTTTATTTCAGGCTGTCTTTGTCTGGTAGTGAGGGAAAGGCGTGTGAACGATGAATACTAAATGCTGAATGCTGAATGATGTATGACGAATGATGTATGATGAATGATGTATGTTGCTGACCAGTATTGTACAAGCTGGTACAACCCTCCGAGTCTTTTCTGCATTGAACATTCATGTGTACAATCTTTTATGATCATGCTCAAGTCACTTTTTGTCCGTCTGTTGGTCTGTTGTCTGTGTGCCTGTCTGTGTGACTATTGTTTATCTGTCTGTCTGTCTGTTATACACACACACACACACACCCCACCCCCCACCCCCCACACACACATACACACACACACTTAAGTGGTTTGGGCACGTTACACGGACATCTGAACTAGCCAAGACTGTCCTACAGGGAACAGTACGAGGATGGAGACGAAGAGGCAGACAGAGAAAACGATGGGAAGACAACATCAGAGAGTGGACTGGCCTTGAGTGGAACGATTTGCTACGGAAAGCAGAGGACGCGGGGAGTGGAGGAAGCTGGTTGCAAAATCTTCATTTGTGTCCTCACAGTCCATGGGACTACGAGATAGGTGAAAGGTAAAGGTGAGGCCTATCAGCTGCCCAATGTGAAAACTGAACCGTTTATTGCTGTTGAGCATCCGTAAGCTTTTCCTTT
>CM054149.1:62560880-62598380 GCA_028751875.1 Rapana venosa | reverse complement strand
GGTCGCGCAGGTGTGTATGGGTATGTGTGTGCGTGTGTATGTATATGTGTGTAATTTGTATTTTCCGATGTATTATTTTTTATCGATTTTCCTGTTTTTACTGGTTCAATTTATTGGTAAAGGTTGCATTAATGTAGTATTTCAATATAATCATTAAGAAATGTGTTCTTAGATCGATGGCTTGATGGGAAAAAAAAGCAAATGCATTGCTTATTCAATGTACCATCTGGAAATAAAAATTTGACTTGACGATACAACGACCCTTTAAATAATACAATTGAATGGCCTAAGCATCAAGACGGCTTAAACAGTAAATAATAACAATACTTCTACTACTACTACTACTACTCTTACTACTACTACTACTACTACAACTACTACTACTTCTACTAATAATAATAACAATAACAGAGATGTATGCAATTCTTATAGCGCCAAATCTTGGCAAAGCAAACAAATCAAGGCATTTCCATTCAAAGCAGTTACACGCGTGCAACTATCCACCAATAACAGGTTTAACACAATCATTAATTATATCAATGGCCGAAACATTAAACGTAATCATCCAACCATCAATTAATGGCCTGAGCATGAATATTACTGACTTGAACATTGATCACAGCTTCTACTGTGTCCTGTGTTGAGGGCTATTTATGTTTTTATTCTTTCTTTGAGGATAATGGAATAAGCACGCATGTGCTATTTTTCTTCCAGTCCCCGTGTGTTTGCAGTTTTGTACATTTTGTTATCCATTCCCACCGGCACACAATGGCCTACTCTTCCGAAAAGCGGAACGGGTTTTAACGTGTGCGCAGCAAGATTGCTCTGCGTGCGTTCGCTCACGGGACCTTGGTTATCCGAAGGACTTTTGGGGAGAGTGCAGTCGGCACTAATGTTAACTCCAGAGGAAAAATCCTCTTGAACGAGATTCGAACCCGGGTCAGCAGATCACGAATACATGTAAAGCTTACTTTGTCTTCTCATCTCTCCCTCAGGGCTGATGTGTGTGTGTGTGAGTGAGTGCGCGTGTGTGTGTGTGTGTGCGTGCATGTGTGTGTGTGTGTAGTTGTGATTGCAGGCGTGTGTGTGTGTGTGTGTGGTTGCGTTTGCATACTGGTGTGCACATGAGTGTTTGTGATTTTACTTGGCTGAGGCATTTCTGATTTGTGGGCTTTTTCCATATTGTGACGGGGCCTGCTGATGTTTGGATACTGTGTTGTGATGTTTTCCTCGTGATATTATATTTACATGTTTACTGCTGCGTTTTTGTGTATGGCTTGTAGCCTGCGTGGGTTTCTCTCTCCATTCCTCTGGAGTAAATTAACATCAGTGCAGACTCCATTCTCCCCAAAAGTCCTTCGGATAAGACTGTAAACCGAGCCCCCGTGTGCGAACGCACGCAGAACATGAAACTCTTGCACACACGTTAAACCCTGTTCCGCTTTTGGTAAGAGTAGGCCATTGTGCGCCAGTGGGAACCGATGACAGAATTTACAAACCGCATACACACGGGGACTGGATGTTAAAAAACACACAAGTGCTTGTTACATTATCCTCGGTTTAAAAGAATTATATATATATATATATATATATAGAACCGAGACAAAAAAGTGAGGAAAAACAGGTGCAGGTAACCAATTACAACTTCATTCTCATCATAACCTAATTTTTTGTCCAAGATTTGAGGGGGAAAAAAATTACTACACGATAAAACTTTAAAGGTAGCATATGGGGAATATTTGAGTAAGGACCATGTTGGCCTGACCTGACTCGTGTTTCGGCTCCTGGTTGAGCACTCTTCAGAGGTCCCGGCACTAATTGAAACTTCACTCATCCTTTGTGGTAGGTAACAGCAAGACGCCTCCCAGAATTTATAAGTGTCTATTGCCACCCTAAGAATAAATAGAAAATTTTGTGGCCTACCACCGCTGCCAGCAAAAGATGAAAACAGAAAGAGAAGAAAACTATGCAAAAATAATAGTGGTTAAAACATTTTTCTTTAAAAATGGTATGAAAATAAGTGGCTAATGAATCTTTGTGCCTTATGTTCTTTGGGGATCCTTTTCTCTATCCAAAGGATGCAAGGGAGATCATACAGTCTGTGTCCAGCCAATGGGTATATTTTTAGCTGGATAGCAATGTTAACCCGAACATTGTCAGACACATTTGAGTGTTGACACAGGCAGAAGAAGTTGAAGATAAATGGCCTTTACTTGGATCTCAGAAGAGATGCTATTTCCCCACTTGACCAATCATATAACTGAGACAAAAGAGTGAGGAAAAACAAGTGCAGGTAACCAATTACAACTTCATTCTCATCATAAACTAATTTTTGTCCAAGATTTGAGGGGGAAAAAATTACTACACGATAAAACTTTAAAGGCAGCATTAGGGGAATATTTGTGTAAGGACCATGCCTTTGGTCTGACCTGACTCGAGTTTCGGCTCCTGGTTGAGCACTCTTCAGAGGTCCCGGCACTATTTGAAACCTCACTCATCCTTTGTGGTAGGTAACAGCAAGACGCCTTCCAGAATATATATATATATATATATATATATATATATATATATATATATATATATATATATATAATAAAGTGCTTGAATTTGAATTTGAAAGCAACACATCCGAGGTTCGTTTTGCATTGATGACCGACACCAAGCCTGTCCATCCTGAGTCCTTTCATTTCTAACTGCAAGAAAAGATGTATCTTCTGAGAAAATGCACAACACCCTTCCTAGTGCACCGAATAAAAGGAAACTGGCACTTAAACCAAGTACGTTAATTTAGCATGAAACCTGGACACAAAGTTCAACTAGAGATCTTAACTGCTTGAAGATCGGTGTGGTAAAACGGAGAAAACTCGAGACTTACATACGTTTTATTTCTGGGATTGGCACAGGTTTTATTTCTGGATACAGAGCAACTTTTTTTTTCTCTCCTTGATACCTATATCTAGCATGAACCAGGCCCGGGAGACCCGACACCTTGCAGTGCTTATCACATGCAGCGGTTCCGTTTCACAATCAGTTGGCAGAGGCGACAATGTATACAGCAGACGATCTGCTTCTGACCAGGAAAATGGCAGGCTGAATACGGGAGAAAATTATAATCTACAGCAAAAAACTGTATAGCCGAGTGGTTAAGACCAGCCGACTTCAATACCACGGATCTATAACATTCGCGGGTTGGAATCTCGGCAGCGTCTGGTGGTGATTTCCTCGATCTCCCAGGTCAACTGAAAGTGCAGACCTGCCAGTGCCTTAATTATAGCTTCGTGTATATGCAGTTGTACATGCATAAGATCAAATATGCACGTTAAAGATGCCCGTGTTTCATGTCAGCGTTCTATGGGTTCCGGAAACACGAACACATTCAGCAGACATCCCGAAATCGGAGTGCAGCTGCCTTCATGGTGGATAAAAGAACGATGGCACACACAGAATCCCACTATTAGTGAACCTCAGCGCTCAAGAAATAAAATATGGAGCAGGCAGACAACTGGAAGCAAGACAATCACAGACATACAGACCGACAGACAGATAGATAGATATATAGATAGACAGACAGATAGATAGATAGATAGATAGATAGATAGATAGGTAGATAGATAGATAGATAGACAGATAGACAGATGGATAGATAGATAGATAGATAGATAGATAGATAGATAGATAGATAGATAGATAGAGGGATAGATCGATAGATAAATAGAGGGATAGAGGGAGACAAACAGACAGACAGACAGATAGATAGATAGATAGATAGGTAGATAGATAGAGGGATGGATAGATAGATAGAGGGATAGATAGATAGTTAGATAGATAGATAGATAGATGTAGGGGTATTTATTGTTGTTTTTTATTTATTTTTTTATATCGAGGATAATGAATAGAGGGAGACAGGCAGACAGACAGACAGACAGACAGATAGATAGATAAACAGACAGATAGATAGATAGATAGATAGATGATAGATAGATAGATAGATAGATAGATAGATAGATAGATAGATAGATAGATAGAGACAGACAGACAGACAGACAGACAGATGTGCACACTGGCAGATAGACTGGAGAGACCTAAAGAAAAAGAAAAAGGCAAACAGATGAACAGACAAAGAGACAGACAGACAAAGAAATGGATGATTGATCATTAGACAGACAAGGAGGGACAGACATGAGCGGTGAAACACACTGCATATTCTCCTTCTTAGAAAGAGAAGGGGCAGTGTACTCACACACACACACACACAAACACACACACACACACACACACACACACACACACACACACACACACACACACACACACACAAACACACACACACAGCTAACCTCCTATTTCGACTAACAAATACCACGTCACCTGAGTGTTGATGATGTCACAAAGAAGGCTTCATTACCCACCATGCCTTTTCATTTCCGGAAAAGATGGAAACGAGGCTGAGAATATTGCAAAGACTAAAATAGATCGAGAAGAGGAAAAATGCATTAAATCAAATTGTAATGTACAAAAATGAAAAGTAGAAAATATCAGAGCACATTAAAGAAGGGTGGTTACAGCCATCCACAACCCAGATGGATATCAATCAGTTTACCATGAATAGTAATCACCGAGGCAACAATCTGGTATTCACTTTCTTAGTAAGATTATGATACAGAAAGTTGAATGACAGAGTCGTTGATGTTGTATGTCAGAGTGGTTGATTTTGTATGTCACAGTGGTTGATGTTGTATGTCAGAGTGGTTGATGTTGTATGTCAGAGTGGTTGGTGTTGTATGTCAGAGTGGTTGATGTTGTATGTCATAGTGGTTGATGTTGTATGTCAGAGTGGTTGATGTTGTATGTCAGAGTGGTTGATGTTGCATGTCATAGTGGTTGATGTTGTATGTCAGAGTGGTTGATGTTGTATGTGAGAGTGGTTGATGTTGTATGTCATAGTGGTTGATGTTGTATGTCATAGTGGTTGATGTTGTATGTCAGAGTGGTGATGGCGTATGGTTGATGTTGTATGTGAGAGTGGTTGATGTTGTATGTCAGAGTGGTTGATGTATATCATAGTGGTTGATGTTGTATGTCAGAGTGGTTGATGTTGTATGTCAGAGTGGTTGATGTTGTATGGTTGATGTTGTATGTCAGAGTGGTTGATGTTGTATGTCAGAGTAGTTTTATGTTCTATGGTTGATGTTGTATGTTAGTGTGATTGATGTTCTTTGGTTGATGTTGTATGTTAGAGTGATTGATGTTCTATGGTTGATGTTGTATGTTAGATTGGTTGATGTTCTATGGTTGATGTTGTGTGTTAGAGTGGTTGATGTTCTATGGTTGATGTTGTGTGTTAGAGTGGTTGATGTTGTAAGTCACAGTGGTTGATGTTGTTATGTCAAAGTGATTTATGTTCTATGGTTGGTGTTGTAAGTCAGAGTGCTTGGTGTTGTAAGTCAGAGTGATTAATGTTCTATGGTTGGTGTTGTATGTCAGAGTGATTTATGTCTATGGTTGACGTTGTATGTTAGAGTGGTTGATGATGTATGGTTGGTGTTGTATGTCAGAGTGGTTGATGTTGTATGTCAGTGTGATTTATGTTCTATGGTTGGTGTTGTAAGTCAGAGTGTTTTATTTTCTATGGTTGATGTTGTATGTCAGAGTGATTTATGTTCTATGGTTGTGTTGTAAGTCAGAGTGGTTGGTGTTGTAAGTCAGAGTGATTTATGTTCTATGGTTGGTGTTGTATGTCAGAGTGGTTGATGATGTATGTCAAGTGATTTATGTTCTATGGTTGATGTTGTATGTTAGAGTGATTTATGTTCTATGGTTGATGTTGTATGTTAGAGTGGTTAATGATGTATGGTTAATGTTGTATGTTAGAGTGGTTAATGATGTATGGTTTGATGTTGTGTGTTAGAGTGGTTGATGTTGTATGGTGATGTTGTATGTGAGAGTAGTGGATGTTGTATGTGAGAGTGGTTGATGTTGTATGTGAGAGTGGTTGAATGTTGTATGTCAGAGTGGTTGATGTTGTATGTCAGAGTGGTTGATGTTGTATGTGAGAGTGGTTGATGGTGTATGTCAGAGTGGTTGATGGTGTATGTCAGAGTGGTTGATGTTGTATGTGAGAGTGGTTTGATGGTGTATGTCAGAGTGGTTGATGTTGTATGTGAGAGTGGTTGATAGTGTATGTCAGAGTGGTTTGAGGTTGTATGTGAGAGTGGTTGATGTTGTAATGTCAGAGTGGTTGATGTTGTATGTGAGAGTGGTTGATGGTGTACTTCAGAGTGGTTGATGGTGTATGTCAGAGTGGTTGATGTTGTATGTCAGAGTGGTTGATGGTGTATGTCAGAGTGGTTGATGGTGTATGTCAGAGTGGGTTGATGTTGTATTGTGAGATGGGTTGATGGTGTATGTCAGAGTGGTTGATGGTGTATGTCAGAGTGGTTGATGTTGTATGTGAGAGTGGTTGATGGTGTATGTCAGAGTGGTTGATGTGTATGTCAGAGTGGTTGATGTTGTATGTCAGAGTGGTTGATGGTGTATGTCAGAGTGGTTGATGTTGTATGTGAGAGTGGTTGATGGTGTATGTCAGAGTGGTTGATGTTGTATGTGAGAGTGGTTGATGGTGTACTTCAGAGTGGTTGATGTTGTATGTGAAAGTGGTTGATGTTGTATGTGAGAGTGGGTTGATGTTGTATGCTAGAGTGGTTGATGTTGTATGTCAGAGTGGTTGATGTTATATTGTTGATGTTGTACTTCAGAGTGGTGTTGATGTTGTATGTGAGAGTGGTTGATGTTTATGTCAGAGTGGTTGATGTTATATTGTTGATGTTGTATGCTAGAGTGGGCTGATGTTGTATGTGAGAGTGGTTGATGTTGTATGTCACAGTGGCTGATTTTGTATGTGAGAGTGGTTGATGTTGTATGTCACAGTGGTTCATGTTGTATGTGAGAGTGGTTGATGTTGTATGTCAGAGTGGTTGGTGTTGTGTGTTAGAGTGGTTGATGTGGTATGTCAGAGTGGTTAATGTTGTATTTTAGAGTGATTGATGTTGTATGTCAGAGTGGTTGATGCTGTAGTTTAGAGTGGTTGATGTTGTATTCAGAGTGGTTGATGTCGTATGTCAGAGTGGTTGATGTTGTAGGTCAGAGTGGTTGATGATGTATGTCAGAGTGGTTGATGTTGTATGTCAGAGTGGTGGTGTTGTGTGTTAGAGTGGTTGATGTTGTATGTCAGAGTGGTTGATGTTGTATGTCAGAGTGGTTGGTGTTGTGTGTTAGAGTGGTTGATGTTGCATGTCAGAGTGGTTGATGTTGTATGTTAGAGTGATTGATGTTGTATGTCAGAGTGGTTGATGTTGTATGTTAGAGTGGTTGATGTTGTATGTCAGAGTGGTTGATGTTGTATGTCAGAGTGATTGATGTTGTATGTCAGAGTGGTTGATGATGTATGTCAGAGTGGTTGATGTTGTATGTCAGAATGGTTGATGTTATGTCAGATGGTTGATGTTGTATGTCAGAGTGGTTGATGTTGTATGTCAGAGTGGTTGATGTTGTATGTGAGAGTGGTTGATGTTGTATGTGAGAGTGGTTGATGTTGTATGTCAGAGTGGTTGATGTTATGTCAGAGTGGTTGATGTTGTATGTCAGAGTGATTTATGTTCTATGGTTTGGTGTTGTAAGTCAGAGTGATTTATTTTCTATGGCTGGTGTTGTAAGTCAGAGGATTTATGTTCTATGGTTGGTGTTGTATGTCAGAGTGGTTGATGTTGTATGTCAGAGTGGTTGGTGTTGTGTGTTAGAGTGGTTGATGTTGTATGTCAGAGTGGTTGATGTTGTATGTCAGAGTGGTGGATGTTGTATGGTTGATGTTGTATTGAGAGTGGTTGATGTTGTATGTCATAGTGGTTGATGTTGTATGTCATAGTGGTTGATGTTGTATGCAGGGTGGTTGATGTTGTATGTGAAAGTGGTTCGTGTTGTATGTCGGAGTGGTTGATGTTGTATGTCATAGTGGTTGATGTTGTATGTCAGAGTGGTTGATGTTGTATGTCAGAGTGGTTGATGTTGTATGTCAGAGTGGTTGATGTTCTATGGTTGATGTATGCTAGATTGGTTGATGTTGTATGGTTGATGTTGTATGTCAGAGTCGTTGATGATGTATGTTAGAGTGGTTGATGATGTATGGTTGATGTTTCTATGTCAGAGTGGTTGATGATTTATGTTAGAGTGGTTGATGTTGTATGTCAGAGTGGTTGATGTTGTATGTCAGAGTGGTTGATGATGTATGTCAGAGTGGTTGATGTTGTATGTCAGAGTGGTGGATGTTGTATGTGAGAGTGGTTGATGTTGTATGTCAAGTGGTTGATGATGTATGTCAGAGTGGTTGATGTTGTATGTTAGAGTGGTTGATGTTGTATGTCAGAGGGGTTGATGATGTATGTTAGAGTGGTTGATGTTGTATGTCAGAGTGGTTGATGTTGTATGTCAGAGTGGTGGATGTTGTATGTGAGAGTGGTGGATGTTGTATGTGAGAGTGGTTGATGTTGTATGTCAGAGTGGTTGATGTTGTATGTCACAGTGGTTGATGTTGTATGGTTGATGTTGTATGTCAGAGTGGTTGATGTTGTAAGTCAGAGTGGTTGATGTTGTATGTGAGAGTGGTTGATGTTGTATGTCAGAGATGTTCATGTTGTATGTGAGAGTGGTTGATGTTGTATGTCAGAGTGGTTGGTGTTGTGTGTTAGAGTGGTTGATGTTGTTTGTCAGAGTGGTTGATGTTGTATGTTAGAGTGGCTGATGTTGTATGTCAGAGTGTTGATGTTGTATGGCAGAGTGGTTGATGTTGTATGTCAGAGTGGTTGATGTTATGTCAGAGTGGTTGATGTTGTATGTCAGAGTGGTTGATGTTGTATGTCAGAGTGGTTGATGTTGTATGTGAGAGTGGTTGATGTTGTATGTGAGAGTTGTTTGATGTTGTATGTCAGAGTGGTTGAGTTATGTCAGAGTGGTTGATGTTGTATGTCAGAGTGATTTATGTTCTATGGTTGGTGTTGTAAGTCAGAGTGTTTTCATGTTCTATGGTTGATGTTGTATGTCAGATTGTTTCATGTTCTATGGTTGATGTTGTATGTGAGAGTGATTTATGTTCTATGGTTGGTGTTGTAAGTCAGAGTGTTTCATGTTCTATGGTTGATGTTGTATGTCAGAGTGATTTATGTTCTTGGTTGGTGTTGTAAGTCAGAGTGATTATTTTCTATGGCTGGTGTTGTAAGTCAGAGTGATTTATGTTCTATGGTTGGTGTTGTATGTCAGAGTGGTTGATGTTGTATGTCAGAGTGGTTTTGGTGTTGTGTGTTAGAGTGGTTGATGTTGTTTGTCAGAGTGGTTGATGTTGTATGTCAGAGTGGTTGATGTTGTATGTCAGAGTGGTTGGTGTTGTGTGTTAGAGTGGTTGATGTTGTGTGTTAGAGTGGTTGATGTTGTATGTCAGAGTGGTTGATGTTGTGTGTTAGAGTGGTTGATGTTGTATGTCACAGTGGTTGATGTTGTGTATGTCACAGTGGTTGATGTTGTATGGTTGATGTTGTATGTCAGAGTGGTTGATGTTGTAAGTCAGAGTGGTTGATGTTGTATGTGAGAGTGCTTGATGTTGTATGTCAGAGTGGTTCATGTTGTATGTCATAGTGGTGGATGTTGTATGTCAGAGTGGTTGGTGTTGTGTGTTAGAGTGGTTGATGTTGTATGTCAGAGTGGTTGATTTTTATATGTCAGAGTGGTTTATGTTCTATGGTTGATGTATGCTAGATTGGTTGATGTTGTATGTCAGAGTGGTTGATAATGTATGTTAGAGTGGTTGATGATGTATGTTAGAGTGGTTGATGATGTATGGTTGATGTTGTATGTCAGAGTGGTTGATGATGTATGGTTGATGTTGTATGTGAGAGTGGTTGATGTTGTATGTCATAGTGGTTGATGTTGTATGTCATAGTGGTTGATGTTGTATGTCAGGGTGGTTGATGTTGTATGGGGAAAGTGGTTGATGTTGTATGTCATAGTGGTTGATGTTGTATGTCATAGTGGTTGATGTTGTATGTCATAGTGGTTGATGTTGTATGTGAGAGTGGTTGATGTTGTATGTGAGAGTGGTTGATGTTGTATGTCATAGTGGTTGATGTTGTATGTCAGGGTGGTTGATGTTGTATGTGAAAGTGGTTCGTGTTGTATGTCGGAGTGGTTGATGTTGTATGTCACAGTGGTTGATGTTGTATGTCACAGTGGTTGATGTTGTATGTCAGAGTGGTTGATGTTGAAATGTGAGAGTGGTTTTTGTTGTATGTCAGACTTGTTGATGTTGTATATCAGGGTGGTTGATGTTGTATGTCAGAGTGGTTCATGTTGTATGTCAGAGTGTTGATGTTGTATATCAGAGTGGTTGATGTTGTATGTGAGAGTGGGGTTGATGCTGTAAGTCAGAGTGGTTGATGTTGTATGGTTGATGTTGTATGCTAGAGTGGTTGATGTTGTATGTCAGAGTGGTTGATGTTATATTTTTTGATGTTGTACTTCAGAGTGGGTTGATGTTGTATGTGAGAGTGGTTGATGTTGTATGTCAGAGTGGTTGATGTTGTATATCAGAGTGGTTGATGTTGTATGTGAGAGTGGTTGATGTTGTATGTGAGAGTGGTTCATGTTGTATGTCAGAGTGGTTGATGTTGTATGTGAGAGTGGTTGATGTTTATGTGAGAGTGGTTGATGTTGTATGTCAGAGTGGTTGATGTTGTATGTGAGAGTGGTTCATGTTGTATGTCAGAGTGGTTCATTTTGAATGTCAGAGTGGTTGATGTTGTATGTGGGAGTGGTTGATGTTTTATGTGAGAGTGGTTGATGTTGTATGTGGGAGGGTTGATGTTGTATGTCAGAGTGGTTGATGTTATATTGTTGATGTTGTATGTGAGAGTAGTTGATGTTGTATGTGAGAGTGGTTGATGTTGTATGTGAGAGTGGTTGATGTTGTATGTCAGAGTGGTTGATGTTGTATGTCAAGTGGGTTGATCTGTATGTCAGATGGTTGATGTTGTATGGTTGATGTTGTACTTCAGAGTGGGTTGATGCTGTATGTCAGAGTGGTTGATGTTGTATGGTTGATGTTGTACTTCAGAGTGGGTTGATGTTGTATGTGAGTGGTTGATGTTTTTATGTCAAGCGGTTGATGTTGTATGTCAGAGTGGTTGATGTTGTATGTGAAGTGGTTGATGTTGTATGTCAGAGTGGTTGATGTTGTATGTCAGAGTGGGTTGATGTTGTATGCTAGAGTGGTTGATGTTGTATGTCAGAGTGGTTGATGTTGTATGTCAGAGTGGTTGATGTTGTATGTCAGAGTGGTTGATGTTGCATGTCAGAGTGGTTGATGTTGCATGTCAGAGTGGTTGATGTTGTATGCTAGAGTGGTTGATGTTGTATGTCAGAGTGGTTGATGTTGTATGTCAGAGTGGTTGATGTTGTATGTCAGAGTGGTTGATGTTGTATGTCAGAGTGGTTGATGTTGCATGTCAGAGTGGTTGATGGTGTATGTCAGAGTGGTTGATGTTGCATGTCAGAGTGGTTGATGGTGTATGTCAGAGTGGTTGATGTTGCATGTCAGAGTGGTTGATGTTGTATGTGAGAGTGGTTGATGGTGTATGTCAGAGTGGATTATGTTGTATTGTTGATGTTGTACTTCAGAGTGGGTTGATGTTGTATGTCAGAGCCAGGACAGAACCTACACACGGAAACAAACCTAAAGCCACGCAGTCCAGGATGGGTTAGGTCATTGTGCCAGGCTTCTGGTGAACTGGTGGGAAGGGCGGAGTGTGGTAGACTTGCCCCACATCCCTGGCAGTGCGCCTAGTGCATCATAATGGGAGTCGCCTGCGACTGACTGTCTGTGACAAAACACCAAGATGCTGCTATGGTTTTCCTTGGCAATGAATTTCGTGACTGTGCGTTACATTGATGAATGAGATGAAATGCTTTTAAGCTATTAACTTAACTTTCTCTGTCTCTCTGACTCCCTCTGTTTCTCTCTGTCTCTCCCTGTTTCTCTCTCTCTGTCCTCCCTCTCCCTCTCTTTTCTCTGTCTGTCTCTTCTGTCTCGTCTGTCTCTATCTCTCTCTGTCTCTCTCTGTCTCTCTTTGTATCTCTCTCTCTCTCTCTCTCTGTCTCTGTCTCTGTCTCTCTCTCTCTCTCTCTCTCTCTCTCTCTCTCCTCTCTTTCTCATCATCTCTCTTCATCTCTCTCATCTCCTCTCTGCTGTTTGGTTGAGAGGGCCTTTTTAGTGTTGAATTTTTGTATGTTCTTTTGCCCAGAGGGCTGGTTGTTAAAAAAAAAGCCTGTTTGCTTATGCCATAACCTCTTTAAATAAAAGGTATTCAATGCAATTCAATTCATTTCTCTCTATCTCTCCAAAAGTCTAATAGTTTTGACTCCTTAACCTTAAAAAACCTCTGACTCCCCCTCTCCATCAGCCGTTCAGTGTTCACTTTCCCTCACCATCATTCGTCGTTCACTGTTCAATCGCCCTCTCCATTATCAACCGTTCACTGTTCACTCTCCCTCTCCATCATCAGCCGTTCAGTGTTCACTTTCCCTCTCCATCATCAGCCGTTCAGTGCTCACACTCCTCTCCATCATCAGCCGTTCACTGTTCATTTTCCTTATCCATCATCAGCCGTTCACTGTTCACTTTTTACCAGTATCAGCCGTTCGATGTTCACTGTTCACCATCATCAGCCACTCAGTGCTCACACTCCCTCTCAATTATCAGCCGTTCACTTTTCACTCTCCCTCTCCATTATCAGCCGTTCAATGTTCACTCTCCCTCTCCAGAATCAGCCGTTCAATGTTCACTCTTGTCCATCATACAGCAGAAGTGGTCCGTCGTGCATGTTCCTCATGAACTTCATTGATTGGCTAAAAGTGTAGAGGGCAGAAAGCCATTGGCTGAACAGCTCTGACATGCGTGCTTCGAATTAAAGCCAAAAATAGAGTGCTTCCGGAGTTGTTGTTTTTTTCAGAATGCGGTTTCTTTCTCTTTGTTAAATAAAAGGATCACCAATTATGCTTGAATTTCTGTCTCTGTGTCTCTGGCTGTCTGATATGACCTCTTCCCATACTCGATTCTGTGTCTTTTTCTGTCTTTCTGTGTGTGTGTGCGTGTGTGTGTGTGTGTGTGTGTGTGTGTGTGTGTGTGTGTGTGTGTGTGTGTGTGTGTGTGTGTGTGTGTGTGTGTGTGTGTGTGTGATTGTCTGTCTCTGTATGTCTGTCCGTGTGTCTTTGTGTCCGTGTGTCTGTCTGTGTGTTTGTATGTCTCTGTGTCTGCCTGTCTGTCTGTCTGTCTGTCTGTCTGTCTGTCTCTCTCTCTCTGTCTCTCTCTCTCTCTCTCTCTCTCTCTCTCTCTCTCTCTCTCTCTCTCTCTCTCTTTTTTGACAAACCCAACCAACAGGTCCACCAATCTTGTACAAAAGGTGTTATCTTCAAATAATATGTCCGAGCTTAAATCTTTAGCAATATATATAACGCAGGCTCTAGATAAACGTAAGCAGACTATGAATGAAACGGATCCTATACGTAATAACTGAAAATATTGGTTGGCATTTATCTGGACTTTGGATCATTACTAATGTCCTTTTCATATTCATTCCTATGTTAATACGTTACTTACAATTACCCCCTTTGACTGATGGGCTTGTAGCTTTTGTCAAATAAAATTCGTTCATTCGTTCGTTCATTCATTCATTCTCTCTCTCTCTCTCTAGTTTCTAGGGGGCGGGATAGCCTAGTGGTTAGAACATTGCGCTCGCAATATGACAACCTGGGTTCGATTCCCGTTCAAGGGGATATTTTCCCCTGGAGTTAACATCAGTGCAGACTCCACTCCCCACAAAAGTCCTTCGGATGAGACTATAAACCGAGGCCCCGTGTGCGAACGCACGCAGAACATCTTGCGCACACGTTAAAATCCTGTTCCGCTTTCGTAAGAGTAGGCCATTGTGTGCCGGTGGGAACAGATGACATATACGGCAAAACGGCATACACACGGGGACTGGACGTAAAAAATCACATAAGTGCTTATTCCATTATCCTCGATATAAAAGAATCCTGAATTGATCCTTGTTAACAAGTTCTTGTTGACAAGCACGTGCGTGTATATGCCTAAAATCTGATTGCAACACATGTTTGTGCCAAGGAAAGAACGAACCTTTCCAGACTAGCTCTTCTCCACGCCCACCCCCCCCCTCTCTCTCTCTCTCTCTCTCTCTCTCTCTCTCTCTCTCTCTCTCTCTCTCTCTCTCTCTGTGCCCCCCCCTCTCTCTCTCCCTCTCTCTCCATCTCCCTCTCTCTTTCTCTCTCTCTCTCTCTCCCTCTCTCACCCCTCTGAAGTTTGGGGTTTAAATCGTTTAGAATCTTTAGAAAAAATACATCTGATGGCTTGTAAGCGTTTTCTGGGAGTTCCTGTGAAAACGCCCAACAAAATGGTATATGGGGAAGTAGCAAGATATTCTTTACATGTAAATTCTTGTATTTGTGCAATAAGATATTGGTTAAAACTACTGCAGATGAGCCATCACAGGTTGCTTCGACAGGCTTATGAAATGCAATTAATTCTAGATCAAAATGGTAAGAAATGTTGGGTAACAGGTATAAGGGAACTGTTGGTTAGTTCAGGGTTTAATATTGTTTGGCTACAACAGGATGTTGGTAATATTCAGGGATTCTTTAGAGTTTTCAAGCAAAGATTAATTGATATGTTTATTCAGGAGTGGTCTGGTGTCATGAGAGAGAGTAATAGATATGAGACATATAGATCTTTTAAGACTATTTTTGAAAAAGAATTGTATCTTGATAACATCGAAATTTATTGTTTCAGAGTTGCGCTGTCACAGGCCAGACTGAATGTTCTTCCCTTGAATAATAATCTTAATAGATACAGCAACAACTACCAAGATAAAAACTGTTTTTTTGTGCAGAAATGTTATTGAAGATGAGTACCATCTCATATACATTTGTTCATTATATGCAGATCTCCGAACAATTTACCTGAAAGATTTTTTTCACGTGCCTATCCCTTTTCTTCTTCAGGCACATAGTAAACATCGTGCAATGCAGCTAGCAAAGTTTTTGTTCCATGCGGTTCAAAGAAGAAAGATAATGGCAGAACTTATTTCATCTTAGTATTAGATATCAATGCTTTCAGTGTAATGGCAGATTTGTGTCTAATGTGTATTTTTGCTTTGCTTTGAAATTTTGTACAAATTTGTTGTATACACGTACATACACTCCCCATCTCCCTCTGCATTTGAATTGTGGCCCAAGGCTGATGTTCAATAAAAACATTTTCAATTCCCCCCCCCCCCCCTCTCCTCTCTCTCTCTCTCTCTCTCTCTCTCTCTCTCTCTCTCTCTCTCTCTCTCTCTCTCTCTCTCTCTCTCTCCCTCTCCTTCTCTCTTGCTTGACTACTCTCTGGGTTGTAAATGTGTCAGGCTGATAATAGGATGGGAGAAAAATGGACATAACTACATGTTTTGGGTCAATATATACAGTAAGCCCAGCTGTTTCTAAGAGCCACGACAGAAAGAGTCACCGCTAGACTTTTGTAGCTTCCGTTCAGCAGGCATCCGTAAGACTATGGAGTTGTGCTCTAGGTGTTTATACTCCAGAACGCAAAGCCTGGGTAAGTCAGTATGGAGGGCAAGCTGTTACCCATGCAGCAGATTGCCCCCTCTACGCGTCGCTGGAATGGTCCATTGGAAAGGCAATCGCCGATATACGTGGTTCCAGTGCCGTCGCAGGCTTGCCAGAACGTTGCTGTATACAGCTTCGGACTGCCTTGGGGACTTTGACTCCCGATTTTTCCTCAGGGTTGACTCCTGAAGCCTTTCCTATGAGTGGGTATGGCCGCAAGGCAGCGGAGGTTTGAAATCAGAGTTTTCCTTCCCCTAGATGAACTGTCTTCCCAGACTGACGAGCTCCATCTGCCCACATGGCACAGGTAATATTGGCTGACATGGTTACCAGTTGCAGAGATTGAAATTACACACTGAATAAGAAGTTTGCGTGTATGACTGTTTTTAAGTAACTCGCCATATAGGCAGCCATACTCAGACCTCAGAGGATGTTTCCTCCTTTAACAAAGGAGAGTGCAGGTTGTTATGTTAAGAGCTTGTCATGACTGAAGGAAATCTAAATACAACATTTTACAACAGAACAACATGTTAGCGTAGGCCTTGGCAATTAGCTGACATCACTAACTGATACAGCTTTTGACTAGGGCCAGTGCCTGTTCTGAGCCAATACATGACACCGCCTTCTAAGCCCCCTACTGACGAGTGATAGGTCAGTGGTGGAGACAGACTGAGTGAGTCCATTGTGGTGACCCCCACATCGTCTTTCCAACAACAGTCTTCAGGGAAACTCCAGCCCCGAAGGCTGTGACGCAAATTCATGATAGGCACAGAAGTGTATGGGGAAATCAAAAACGGAGGTCACCATGAGATCAGAGCGACCAAGACCACCGAATCAGAGACAAGCTTTCTAACTGCCTGATAATCAATGATGATGAGGTTGATGCAATGATAACGCAATGGAAGTGCATATGCTTTGATACTATGTGACATGACTGTGCTCTACGCTTCCTTTCATCATTGTCAGCATATGATTTTGGTTTCCCTAGCAGTAGCGTCAGCTAGGAATACAGATACCTGCAATGTTTGGTTAGGTAAGTTGAGCAACACTCTCAACATCGCATTCATAATGTGGATGAAGCTCGAGTGTATGGTCTTAGTCTTCTGTTTAGTTCGTAAAAAACTCATTATGGGTAGAAGCCAACTGGAGTCAGACAAAAAAAAAATCCCTTTGACTGTTGTGGAATTCAAACATGTGACCTCCCAGTCTGCAACCCAAGGCACTAACCACTCAGCCAAGGTGGGTGGTGTTTTATGAGAGTTCTTTTCATCCTGTCACTTGACATCTCTTAATCTTGATCACTGGGGTGTTTCAAACGCTCTGACCAACCGACACTGTACCTCGATAAACACCTAGAGCCTATCTACATTGCCTTCCGAATCTGAAGGCTGCCAACCAACAAACAAGAATACCTTTAGTTTGGAACTGACCACTTGCACTTCATGTTTGCGGACTTTTCTACGTCTAGGAACCCTCATAAGAGCTAGCTGCGGGGGATTAAGTTTTCTTCTTTTGTTGCCAAATACATCCAAAGCTGAACACAACTGTAATCTTTATTCTTTATGTTTTCAAATACATCCAAAGCTGAACACAACTGTAATCTTTATTCTTTTTGTTTTTAAATACATCCAAAGCTGAATATAACTGCAATTGTTATTCTTTGTGTTTTCAAATACATCCAAAGCTAAATACAACTGCAATCATTATTCTTTGTGTTTTAATAATAATAATAATAATATTAAAAAATGATAATAATAATAATAGTAGTAGTAGTAATAATAATAATAATAATAATATATGGAATTTATATAGCGCTGAATCTTGTAAAGCAACAAATTAAAGCGCTCAGATGACTTTTTTTATATCGAGGATAATGGAATAAGCACTCATGTGCTTTTTTACATCCAGTCCCCGTGTGTATGCGGTTTTGTAAATTTTGTCATCTGTTCCCACCGGCACACAATGGCCTACTCTTTCGAAAAGCGGAACATGATTTAACGTGTGCGCAAGATGTTCTGTGTGAGTTCGCACATGGGGCCTCGGTTTATAGTCTCATCCGAAGGACTTTGACATTCAGTTCGATTTTTTTGTCAAACTGGGAAGAAAGGGCGAGGCTGGGAATCGAACCCAGAACCTCACGGTTTACTTGTTGGCAAGCAAACGTCTTAACCATCCTGCCACCTTCCTTTCGTTTTCAAATGCATCCAACGCTGAACACAACTGTGTTTTTTTATTCTTTGTGTTTTCAAATACATCCAAAGCTGAACACAACTGTATTTTTTATTCTTTGTGTTGTCAAACATATCCAAAGCTGAACACAACTGTAATCTTCATTCTTTGTGTTGTCAAACATACCCAAAGTTGAACCCCAACAGTAATCTTTATTCTTCACAACACACTGCTGCTGCTTGTTCTTCATGTCAAAACTCGGAGCTAAAGTTGTACGAAGCGCAAACCCCCAAAGCCGCAAGCTTGTAGCCTCGGGGGACTGGAGAAGTATTCCAGCTGCGTTCCCACTTGTCCGTTTGTAGAAATCCTAGTTTGAGCTGCGCAGAGGACAACTGCTAGGGCGGCTGACACATCAGGTAAGACTGGCCCTGCCTGTCACAGCGCGCAAAGCCAGCTTAGCTTAGTCAAGGGTCCAGGGCCAGAGTTGAAATGAGCACTCCCCTTCCTTTTACCGAGTCCAGGAGTGGTCAGCTCCTGCAAGAATCTGCACCAGCTGGGCTGGGCTGGACAGCAGCTGAGAGTAGTTGACAGTGGGGGAACCTGACAGCTGTGCTGTGTCTTCTTTTCGGAAATACTGACATTGGCTTCTTGTGTACAAAGATACTGGACAGCTTTCAATGTATGTACTGGGGGTGGGGGTGAGTGAGGTGTGTGTGAGGTGTGTGTGGTGTACACGCCTATGGACGAAGATGTCAGAAGAGATATCCGGGAATGAAAAAGAGAAGGAGGCAAGCTTTCGCCCCTAGCACTCTCCTGCCTTGTGTTTGTGTTGATGATATCAGACATGCATGTGAATGGAACACCGGTTTGACCAAGAAAATTAAATATGTATATATATAGACATGTAAGCACACACACATATACACACAAGCATGTACACACACACACACACACACACACACACACACACACACACACACACACACACACACACACACACACACACACACACACACTCACGAAAAGAAACACAAAGAAAGAACAGGTAGAAAGAAAAGAAACAAAGAACAACGACAACGGGTCTCATTTTTCTTTTCATTCTCTTTTCTTTCCCACATAGACAGGTCGCCATGGCCCAGAGCCACCTGATTTTGGACAGCACGTCTGCTGTAAGTCTGCAGCCTCCTGTATGCTGCTAGGTCTGGAATTTCCTGTTGGCTGTAGGCAGGACTCCGGTATTAACAGTTCACTTTTTTCCTTCTGTTTTTCCATATGACTCATATTCATACCACATGTACTACTAATAATAATGCATGGAATTTATATAGCGCTGAATCTTGTAAAGCAACAAATCAAAGCGCTCAGATGACATTAAAAAAAAAATTAAATATATTTTATTTCGAGGATAATGGAATAAGCACTCATGTGCTTTTGGTTACATCCAGTCCCCGTGTGTATGAGGTTTTGTAAATTTTGCCATCTGTTCCCACCGGCACACAATGGCCTAGTCTTTCGAAAAGCGGAACAGGATTTAACGTGTGCGCAAGATGTTCTGCATGCGTTCGCACACGGGGCCTCGGTTTATAGTCTAATCCGAAGTACTAAGACATCCACAGAAATGAATATTTTTGTGTTTGTGAAAGACTAGCCTCTGACTCAAAACTCATGTCTTTTTTCCACAAATATGGTAGGTTTGAATTTTTTTCAGCAAACAGTGTATCCCCTCAGTCCTTTTGTCGTCTGCTAGCTTCCTTGCTGCAATAATATGCACACGCGGGGTCAACACTGTAAAAACACAAGGAATCCTCATTTGATGATCATTTCCAACTTTCTCGTGACTACCTGATATTGCTCTATGTCCTCAATCCCCCAAAACAAGCATACACTGCATTTTTTTCATACTTGAAAAAACAATCTGTGAAAATCACCAACATTTTTCCCGACTCGCAATCTTTAGAACATACTACTTGACCCGCAAGCTAATACCGGAGTGTAACCTGCATTTTGTTAGATCTGGAATTGTCTGGCTGCTGACTTATAGTTACTTCCCCTAAAGAGGGAGGGGTTGGCATGAATACAGGCTACACCCCGAGGTTAGCTTTCGTAGTACCTTCTATAGAGTGTTCGTGGGGAAAAACCACCTATTTGCTGGTTTTCACAGACTTTTAAAGTATGGAAAGCACACTGTGTACTTGTTTTGTTGAGGGGGTTAAGGCCATAGATTAACACCAGGTAGTAATGAGAAAGCGGGAAATGATAATGAAATGAGGACTGCTTGTGTTCCTACAGCGTTGACCCCGCACATGCATATTGCGGTGAGGCAGCTAGCAGACGACAAAGGACTGGGGGGAGGAACAATGTTTGCTGTATAAAAAAAAAAAAGTATTAAGCCTACCAAATGTGTTCGCATATGTCCTGAGTTTTGTGTCAGGGGCTAGTATGTCATCCTCCAAAATGTTTTATATTTCTATGGATGCCTTAGTACGCGCAGTACGAATGCAAAAGCGATATATATGAACATAGCAGGAAAACTGTCAAAAAACTAGCCGTGGTGTGTAGCCGATACACGATGATGCAGTGTACAGAGGAATGTGCAGAACTGCCATTTACCCTGAATGCTCCCGCCCCCCACCCCCCCCCCCCCCCCCCCCCCCTCCTACGACGAGTTCCTTCCCCTGAGCCTGTTCTTTCAACAGAGTGATCGTGTCCAGAAGTTCTTTGTTTTTGACCTCGTCTGCTTCACAGGCATAGCAAAAACCAGTTTTGAAGCAGGATAGAGTGCAAAAGAAAGACAAAAAGAAAGAAAGAAAGAAAGAAAAAAGAAAAGAAAAGACAAAAGAAAGAAAGAAGTAAGAAAGACGGAGTGGATAAAAGAAGGAAAGAAAGACAGACCAGACAGATAGGCAGGCAACAGACAGACAGACAGACAGACAGAAAGAAAGAAAGAAAGACAGAGTGGAAAGAGAAGGAAAGAAAGAAAGACAGACAGACTGACAGACAGACAGAAAGAAAGAAAGAGAGAAAGAAAGAAAGAAAAAGAAAGTAAATAAGTATAAAAAAAGGAAAGAAAGAAAGAAAGAAGGAGTGAAGGAATGGAAGCCCAGACAGAAGAAATGAAAGAGAGAAGAAAGTAAACGGGTTTTTAAAAAAAAAAGGAAGAAAGGAAAAGAAAGAAAGAAGAACGAAAGAAAGAAAGGAAGAAAGAAAGGAAGAAAGAAAGAAAGAAAGAAAGATAGATAGATAGATAGATAGATAGATAGATAGATAGATAGATAGATAGATAGATAGATAGATAGATAGATAGATAGATAGATAGGAAATGCAACAAAAGTAGTAATACATAACTGAAGAACATTCTGCCCCCATCTGCCAGTAACACAACATACCAGGTGCTCCCCCTTAGATGTCATTTAATAGACACATTTTCTACATCAGTTCACTTTCAAACTTTCTGGAAAACCACATGTGCTCTGTCTGGCTGTCTGTTTGCCGTCTGTCTGTCTGTCTGTCTGTTGTCTGTCTGTCTCTGTCTGTCTGACTCTCTCTCTCTCTCTTTCTCTCCCCCCCCTTTTCTCTCTCTTTCTCTCTCTCTCTCTCTCTCTCTCTCCCCTCTCCTCTCTCTCTCTCTTCTCTCTTCTCTTTTCCTTCTCCTCTTCACTCTGCCGTCTGTCTGTCTGTCTAACTGTCTCCTTTTTCCCTCTCTCCCTCTCTTCTCTCTCCCCTCTCTGTGTCTTTGTCTCCCCTGTCTCTCTCTCTGTCTCTCTCATGTCTCCGTGTCCTCTGTGTCTGTCTCCGTCTCTCTCCCTCTGTCTCTCTCTATTTTCTCTCTCCCCCTTGTCTCTCTCTCTGTGTCTGTGTGTGTGTCTCTGTTTTTCTGTCCCCTGTCCTCTGTGTCTCTGTATCTGTGGGGTCTCTGTGTCTGTCCTCCTGTCTCTGTCTCTCTGTCTGCCTCTGTCTGGCCTCTGGCCCCTCTTCTCTTTTCGCTCTCTCTCTCTCCCCTCTGTGTAATTTTTTGTGTGTCTATGTGTCTCCCTCTTGTGTATCTGTCTCTCTACTGTGGCTGTCTCTTTGTCTCTCTGTCTCTCTCTGTGTCCTCTCTCTGTCTGTCTGTCTGTCTATCTGTCTGTCTGTCTCTGTCTCTGTCTCTGTCGCTCTCTCTCTCTCTGTCTGTCTGTCTGTCTCTCCCCTTCTTCTCTTCTCTCCTCTCTCTCCCCTCCTCTCTCTCTCTCTCTCTCTCTCTTCTTTTATCTCTCTCTCTCTCTCTGGCTATGCTTACCAATGTAAATCTTGTTACATTTTCTTTTGTTCGTCTGTAGCTTGCTGGATGTGCAAAGTGGGGTGTGGGGTGTGTGTGTTTTGTGTCTGTGTGTGGTGTCTGTGTGTAAGTGTGTGTACGTGTGTGCGTGGTGTTTTTTGTGTGTTTTGTGTGTGTGTGTGTAGGTAAGTGTTGTGTGCGTGCGTCCATGTGTGTGAGTGTGTTTTGTGTCTGTGTGTTTATGTGTAAGTGTGCGTACGTGCATGCGTGTGTGTGTGTGGAATGTGTGGGGTATGTGTAAGTGTATGTACGTGCGTGCGTGTGTGTGAGTGTATTGTGTGTCTGTGTGCGTATGTGTAAGTGTATGCACGTGCGTGCGTGTGTGTGTGAGTGTGTGTGTGTCTGTGTCTGTTCGTGTGTGTGGGGTAAGTGTGTGTACGGGCGTGCGTGTGTGTCTGTGTCTGCTTGTGTGTATATATAAGTGTGTGTACGCGCGTGCGTGTGTGTGTGCATGTCTGTGTCTGTATCTGTGTCTGTGTGTGTGTGTAACTGTGTGTACGGGCGTGCGTGTGTGTAATTGTGTGTGTGAGTGTGTGTCTGCGTGTGTATGTGTAAGTGTATGTACGTGCTTGCGTGTGTGTAAGTGTGTGTGTGTGTGTGTGTGTGTGTTTGTCTGTCTGTCTGTGTCTGTGTCTGTGTGGTGCGTGCGTGCGTGTGTCTGTGTGTTTTTGTGTGTGTGTTGTTGTTGTTGTTCTTTTGATTTAACGTCTTTTCACTCTTAGTGATATTAGACGAGTGTGTGTGTGTGTGTGTGTGTGTGTGTGTGTGTGTGGATGTGTGTGTGTGTGTGTGTGTGTGTTGACTCTGGTACATATACAAATGATCGCTCGAAGAATATATTGAGAAATGCCCTTGCATGCGTGCACACACCCACCCATACACACACACGCACACACACAGACACACACACACCACGCACACACACTTACACCACACAACACACACCCCAACACGCACACACACACACACACACACACACACAACACGCACACACACACACACACACACACACACACAGAATCTGCCCAGTCCTTTGAGGCTAATGACTGAGACATGCCTACAAAGATCAGGAAATAGAAACTGAAAACTTTAGGGGAGAGATTCCAACTTCATTTCCAGAGATTATCAACTGACGGGAGAATTGACCTCAGTGACTGATGACCCTGATAGGGTGTTTTTTTCCCTGGGTAATAGCTTGGTTTCTTCACACGTTAAAGATCCCCTGATTTGTGTAGGCGTGTGGCGGATGGTGGAAACACGCAATCATTTATCACGCAGCCAATGTTGCGAAAAAGAGAATAATGTCTGACCAAAATAGAATAACAATTTAAAAAAAAGAATACAAACAAGATTGATGAAGCTCTTCAAGTATCAGAAAAGAAAGAAGGGCGTGTGTGTGTGTATGTGAAACTTTAGTCAAAGTCAAACTTCTATTTTCAGAATGTACTTTTGTTTTATTCTTTTATTTCGAGGATAATGGAATAAGCACTCATGCGCTTTTTCCCCCACATCAAGTCCCCGTGTGTATGCAGGTTTGTCAATTTGTCTTCCATTCCCACCGGCACACAATGGCCTTTTCTTCTGAAAAGCGGAACAGGTTTAACGTGTGCGCAAGATGTTCTGCGTGCGTTCGCAAACAGGACCTCGGTTTATAGTGTCATTCGAAGGACTTTTGGGAAGAGTGGAGTAGGCACTGATGTTAACTCCAGAGGAAAAATTCTCTCTCTTTTTTCTTTCCATCAGGCCATTGATCTTTTTTTTTTATAAAAAGAAGAAGATAATAATGATAACATATATGCATACATAGAATAAAAAACCTAAACAATGACAGTCCATACTAATCAAGCAAAAAAGAATAGTAATATGTGCAAACATAGAAGTTTCTTTTTTAAACGCTCAACAATTTTAAACCATACAAATCAAAGAAACAAAAAAAAATTGTAAAAATATACCCCCAAAAAACAAACAAACAACAAAACAAAACCAACGCAAACAGAGCAAAACAAAAAAACACACCACCACCACCACCACCACCACCCCCACATCCCCCCCACCCTTCCAACCAAACAACAACACCAAAAAGACCCCATACAAACAATTGAACAAAGCAAACAAAATAGAAAATACAGCAAGAACACACACACACACACACACACACACACACGTCGCGCGCACGTGTGTGTGTGTGGGGATGGGGGTGCGTGCGTGCGTGCGTGCGTGCGTGTGTGTGTGTGTGTTTGGGGGGTGAGGGGTGTGGTGTGTGTGTGTGTGTGCGTGCGTGCGAGCATGTGTGTGTGCGTGTGTGCGTGTGTGTGCATGTGTGCATACGTGCGTGTGTGCGCGTGTTTGAGTGTGTGTGTGTGCGTGCGTGGGTGCGTGCGTGTGTGCGTGCATGTGTGTGTTTGTGTGTGTGTGTGTGTGAAGTTTGTGTAAGTGTGTGTGTTGTTGCTGTTGTTGTTTCGATTTTATGTCTGTTCACTCAAAGTGATATTCGATGGTGTTGTGTGTATGTGTGTGTGTGCGTGCGTGCGTGTGTGTGCGCGCGCGCGCGTGCGTGCGTGTGTGTGTGTGTGTGTGTGTGTGTGTGTGTGTGTGTGTGCGTGCGTGTGTTTGTGTGTGTGTGTGTGAAGAAGGAAGGAAAATGCCACAAAGCATGCTTATCGTAAAAAGAGTTATCATCTGTTGCCATCCGTGTTTCTCATAATGAAGGTGTCCTATAATTTGGCAACATTACGCGTCCTATAACTTATAAATACTACGTGTCCTATAACCTTTGAATATTACGCTTCCTATAACTTATACATATTACGTGTCCTATAACCTGTGACTATTACGTATCTTATAACCTCGGAACATTACGTGACCTAAAACCTATGAACACCATGTGTCCTACAAACCTTTGAATATTACGCGTCCTATAACTTATGAACACTTCGTGACCTATAACCTAGAAACATTACTTGACCTATAACCTTTGAACACCACGTCTCCTATAACTTATGAACACTACGTCTCCTATAACTTATGAACACTACGGGACCTATGACTTATGAACACTACGTATCCTATAACTTATGAACACTACGTGACCTATAACCTATGAACATTGCGTGACCTATAACCTAGGAACATTACTTAATCTATAACCCCTGCCCTTGTTGTGAAGCAATGTGTCAGACACCTCAGCTTCTCTGCAGACCAGCATCTTGATTTGAGGCTGGTGCGCATCTCCTCTAGTTGGCTGCTTTACCTTCCCTGTCCCTAAATAAAGGCAGGTGCCCATGTTTCCGCAGAGGGTGAACTGGGGGACTGTACTGAAGCCAAGGCACTGGAACGAACCCCCGTTAAAAAGAGGCACCGGCTGTGTGATTTTAACCCCGGGGAAAAAAGCATACGCGCTCCCAACACAAGTGTATTTATTATTTATTTATTCGCCTATTTCTCTCTTCATTTTTTTTCATTCATTAGTTCTTTCATTTATTTATTTATTTATTCGTTTATTTATTCATTTATCTTATACCAATTTAAAGTAACGACACATTTCTCTCTGCGTGAATTTGAGCTGCTCTGCCCGGGGAGAGCACGTCGCCACACGAGAAGCGCCAACCGTTATTTTTTCTTCCCCTGTCTGCAACTGCTTTTGTTTCCCTATCATAGTGTTTTCTTTGGGTTTTCTCTACAGAGGTTTGCCAGGAACATTTCTCTTGTTGCCGTGGGTTCTTTTACGTGCGCTAAGTAGTTCTGTGTAAAACACGGGTTCTCGGTTTATCGTCTCCTCCGAAAGACTAGCACCAAGACCACCACTCATGATTTAATAGATAGGGGTAAATTTTCGGGCCTAAACAGGGATCAAACCACCGCACACTTCCGACCCGGACTTTTGGCTTTCTAGGCAGGCGCGTTACCTCTAGACCACCGATCACTTGCAGTTCTGCTGTTGCCAAGCTCACCAAAACTTCAAATTGGTCGCCAGATCTTCAATACGACTAAGACTTTTCTCATCCTCATCATCATCATCATCAGACCCGTGACCTTGGCGGTCGTGGGGGAGACATGAAAGACGATGCCGTGGTAAGCCTCCTCCATCCATCTCGGTCCTCGGCTCTGCTCAGTAGTGCCGAGTCATTCATCCTGGTCCATTCTCTGATGTTGTCCATCCATGACTTGTTCTGTCTTCCCCTCTTTCTGCCACCTTCGAGTGTTCCCTGCAGTACTGTTTTTGGCAGAGTGTTATGGCGGGTGACGTGGCCGAACCATGTCAGCTTTTTCTTCTTGACGATGGTGAGAAGGGGTTCCTGTGGACCTGCCAGCCGTGTTATTTGACTCTTGACAAATTCATTGGTCTTTCGTTCTCTCCAGGATATGCCCAGTAGTTTTCTATGGCATTTTGTTTCAAATGACTGGATTCGCTTTGCTGTTTCAGCAGTTAATGTCCAGGTTTCACTTCCGTACAGCAGGATAGTCTCATCCTACTTAACAACAACAAAAAGGAAACTCAAGACATTGATGTTTTGTGAGAGATGGTGAGTGTAAAAAAAATATGGAATATGGAGTCCCGCAGGGATCAGTCCTGGGCCCTGTTCTCTTTATTCTCTACACTGCTCCACTCTCACATATAATAAACAACCACCATATTGATCATCATTTCTATGCCGATGATACTCAGCTTCAGTGCAGTGATACTGTTGAAAACTTGCCTTCCCTCCTGACAAATATGTCCTACTGCCTTCAAGACATTCAAAACTGGATGACTCAGAACAAGTTACAACTTAATGCCGATAAAACCGAAGCCATGCTCATAGGGACCCAACATAAACTTTCCTCTATCGCAAAAACTTCAATAGAATTCGGCAATAGTCAGTTCCTTTGTCCAACTCTGTGAAGTATTTAGGAGTAGTTCTTGACAACACACTTTCTATGAAAAAATTCATCACCCAGACCTGCCAGTTTTGCTACTATCAATTACGGCGCATAAGCGCGATTCGCAAGTATCTGTCCACTGATGCAACTTCCAAGCTTGTCACATCTCTCATTCTTTCACGTTTAGACTACTGTAATTCTCTGTTGGTTGGCCTACCAGCATCATCTATTCACTCTCTTCAACGCATACAAAACTCTGCAGCTCGACTGGTCCTAAGAAAGAAAAAATCTGAACACATCACTCCTCTTCTGCGATCTCTTCACTGGCTGCCTGTCTCACAAAGACTGGAGTATAAAATCAATACCCTCTGTTTCAAATGTCTCCACAAATCTGCACCCTCTTATCTCTGTAACTGTCTTCATCTGTACACTCCATCCCGTTCCCTTCGTTCAGCCGCAGATACTTTGTGCTTTCGAACACCCAGATTCAAACAAACCACTGTTGGCCGTCGCTCCTTCTCTGTTTCTGGTCCATCCACCTGGAATGACCTCCCTCTTTCACTTCGTCAAAAGCCTTCACTTGGTACCTTCAAATCCAGCCTCAAAACACACTTATTTCCTACCTGAGACTTTCCCCCCAAATATCTGTCCCTAATTTTCAACAGCATCTTTCACCTTCTAAGTGTTGTTCCGAGTGTGTGTGTGTGTGTGTGTGTGTGTGTGTGTGTGTGTGTGTGTGTGTGTGTGTGTGTGTGTGTGTGTGTGTGTGTGTGTGCGTGCGCGCGTGTGTGCGTGCATGCGTGCATACGTGCGCGCGCATGGTTTTGAAATCTGTTGTTCATTATGTTTAAGGAGAGTTGCATGCCTGTAAATGATTGAGTGCAAGCGCTTTGATTTGTTTGTTTTTTTACAAGATTCAGCGCTATATAAATTCCATATATTATTATTATGTAACAAAAAAAAAGGAAAATCTGTATTGTACGCCTGGAAGTCGTGGCCAAGATTCGTGTTGTAAGTTCAAGACAGAACTAGCAACAGGATGTGTGTCTAGGTCTCTTGTATCTTTATGCTCTGCAATCATTTGCTCTGTCAGTTTCCTATTCTTTTCTTTTTCAGAGGAAGGTAATGCTATAATATCCTCTCTCTTTCACGTTGCCATTAGTTTCTTTTTGAAAGGAAATTGATTCTAATAATTATTCTTTCTCTTTCAGTGACCATTCTTTTCTTGTTGAGAGGAAGGTAATGCTGATAATTATTCTCTCTCTCTCTCTCTCTCTCTCCTCTCTCTCTCTCTCTCTCTCTCTCTCTCTCTCTCTCTCTCTCTCTCTCTCTCTTTCAATTCCATATTCTTCTCTTTATGAGGGGAAGGTAATGCTGATAATTATTCTCTCTCTTTCAATTTCTTTTTTTTTCTTTATGGATTGTTGTTGGTTTTGTTGTTTTTGCTGCTATTGTTGTGCGTTCCCCAGCTTAACACCCTGGGGCTCACCCGGAGTATGTACACTCTGACTCACTCATTCTACCTGCAAATCACCGTGAGATTGAAAATGCACACTGAATGAGAAGTGTGCGTGTATGACTGTTCTTAAGTACTGTGCCGTTTAGGCAGCCATACTTCAGCTTCAGATGATTTTTTTGCTCCTGGAAATGAGAGTGCAGTTTGTTATGGTACAGGCTTGTTATGTTTGAAGGCACATTTTACAACATAACATCATTTTAGGGCAGGCCTTGGCAATTACCTGACATCGATAACTGATGCAACTTTTGGCCTGGACTAAAGTTCTTTATGAGAGGAAGGTAATGCCGATATTCTGTACCAGTTCCCCATCTTATTGTGTATGAGAGGAAATTGAAGAATATTGTCAGCGATGTTGAAGTAGCAGACAAATGATGGACGATGTAGTAGTCATAATGATGTATGATGTATGTTTGTCCGTCGTATCCGACAATGACCTCCAAAACAGCAGAGGAGGCAGCTGCTGTTTTGTAAACTGGGCAGAAATTTGATTATAGTGGAGATGCCTTGCCCACAGTACATCCACACTCTCTCGGCCAAGTGGGCATAAGGACAGTCAGCGTTGGAGATGTTCTCCAAAGGCCAACCAGCCCCCTGGGCTGCAGCACATAAGGACTGTGCGAGTCAAGCCTCCTAGTCAGAGAGTCATAGTCGATCACTAAAGACTAAGCTGTAAAGTGGACTTCCATGAGTGGGAAAGCCACTGGTCATACAGCCTCTCACTTTGCTGTTGCCCCCAGCATCAATGGTTTAATCAAGAACTGTGATAAAGCCCAGGCGCTGACGGCGTAGTAGTCATAATGACGAGGAATAAAACGGCCTAAATTGGTTAGTTTAGATAGTTAACATGCCATGACCAGCTTATTGCAGTTATTGCAGTAATTCTGGGAAGAGGCAGATGTCCTGACAGGACAGTCTCTGCACTGTGACATCTGCTGGCAGATCAAGATGTGTTCGAGATTGTGGACAGTGAAGAAGGTTTGTGAGGATAATCTAGGGAAGTTTGCGTTCGCTTGTGTTCTTGTCCTTATTTTGTAGTGGCTTTATTTATTATTCTTTTTATCTAGTTTCTCACTGTAACTGTGTACGCATATATTTCGATATTTTTGCTAGTAATATTAAATTAGGATCAGAGAAGGTAAAGCAGCGAGGGAGAGAAGATGGGCGTCGCCCTCAATATGCTGGCCCCTAGAGAAATGAGGTCCCTGATGCCTTGCTCCACAACGACCTTATAGGTTATGGGACACCTTTATCATTTAGTTATACTAGATTCGATGTGGATGTCTGTTTATATTTTATATACACGTGCAGACGCTGAGATTTTCGGGAATTTACATTGACATATGCATGAACACAGGCGCGCGCGCGCGCGCTCACACACACACAGAGAAAAACCTCAACTTATTACAAGGTGTTGGTGATGGACTAGTCTCCCAGACAAAATGTCAGTGACTGTAAAACAGATCATTTTTCACGTGCTCACACAAGCCCACAACAAACCTTGGCCTGTTGTCTGATATATGTAACATTCTGTAACAAGCTCGCGCTTTTTTACGACATCAATCTCATTTGCATAGCCAATCACGATAATCTCATTTGCATAGACAGTTACAAACATAAAGTGCGAAACTATCTATATTCATGAATTCCTGGAAAATGTCCGGCTGCTTTGTTTCTGTGTGTGTGTATGTGGGTGGGTAGGGTGTTGGGGGAAGAGGGTGAGGGTATTGCAGCCAACTTTAAAAAAAGGTACAACACAAACATAAGCATCGCTACACATACATTGAACTGTAAACAATCCATCAATAAAGTCAAGCAGTACAGAACATACACACATTCAAAGCAGAACAACTTACCGTAGTGCATGATAGGGTAACACATTGTCTACAACAAGTGTGCAGACGTGAAAGGGTCTTAGCTACATTTGAAGAGAAGTACGGAGAAAGGAAATCTCCTTCAGTTACGAAAAAATGCATCAGCCTCTTTATTGCCAGAAGAAGACAAGTGTAAGCATCAGAAATAACATTTTTTTTATATCTAGGACATTTTAGAGGGAGTTTACTGTTTCCTCTTTATTTATCATTCATACTTCTTCACCTCCTTCTTTCCTATTTCTTTCTTTCTTTTGTGTACTTTTTGTTTGTTTATTTGATTTTTATAGTCTTTTATTCTTTTATATTATCTTTGAATTGTGGGGGTTTTTTTAAGAATGGGAATAAGCATATCTCACTTTTTTAATCTATCCCCTGTGTGGCAGTTTTACAGTTGTCATCCGTTGCACGGCACACAATAACCTACTCTTCCGAACAGCGGGAAGTTTCTTCGCGGGCGGATTAAGGGTTTGGCGCACGCTAAGTGGCTGACGCTTGTAGACCCTCTACCGGGGGAGCAGCCCGAATGTCAGAAAATCTATTCTGTACAGTGAGATGAATAAATCTGAGCGCTTTAATTGGTGCTTTAGAAGATTACGGGCTATATAAATTCCAATACGATGTATTATTATTAATATTATTCTCATGAAAAACCTTTACGGGAGTGGGCTGCCTGATCCTAAGGGAAAGAGTGGAACTTCGACATTCAGTCCTTGGACTGGCTTCAGTAGGTGGGTGAGCCTAGTCCACCCCCAACCCTGGCATACCTCAGCAACTGGCAAGCTGCAGCATCTATGGAGCGGCGAAACCTCTCCTCGGCACCCAGGTAAAGTCACTAAAGCCTGGCCAACATCTCTGCTTTCTGCATGTTGCTGGACAATTAACGTTCCTAAGGAGGATCAAGGTAGAAATGGGATGCCTCGCTCCCTTTCTTTAACATACAGGACCATGTCACCAACATTGAAGTCCGCAGAGTGATCACTCAACAGGTGCGGGACTAAAGACCTATGCCGGCGAAAAAAAAAGGAACTAGATGGTTTGGGAGTAACACGCTCGAAGGACTTTCAAAGCATCCTGCAAGGAAAAGTCCAGGGGAAGAGAAAAACGGGGCAGACAGAGGAGAAAGGGGGACGACATCCGTGATTGGACAGGGGAGGACTTCAGTGTCACCAGGACTTGCCCACGACGCGCTAAGGGAGCCAGTTCCCCCCCTTCGTCCCCCAAAGCAGCCCCCCACGCCCGGCGGGTTACGGGACCCGTGAAAGTGAACAGTGACGGAGAAAAAAATGAAACAAAAATCAGTTTGTTTAAAGAAAAAAAAGCTTTGCACTACGTTTATCTTTAGGAAGAGAAGACAAAAGGGGTAAGGATCAGAAATTAGAAACTTTTTTTTTATATCTCTGGCATATTTTTAGGGGTTTATCTTTATTTCTTTTATTTATTTTTTCTTCCTTCCCTTCTCCTCCCTCTTTTTTTCTTTCTTTTTTTTTGGTATTTGTTTTTTTTTTGTTTTTCATGTTTATTTATTTTTCTTTTATTTTTTTTTATTTATTCTTTAATTAGTGGGGGTTTTTTAAGGAAAGGAATAAGCACTGTGCCCTTTTTTCTCCCGTCCTGGTTGGTTCAGTTTTACAATTTTGTCTCCGTTTCCCACCGGACCCCAATAACCTATCTTCCCAAAAACGGAACGGGTTCTTAGTGTGCGGAAAGGGTGGCGCGGTAAGTGGCGACGCGTTTCCCGCTCTCCCGGGGGAGAGCAGCCCCAATTTCCGGGAGAAAATTTCCATGACTTAAAGTGGTATGAAAAAAAAATTGAGCGCTTTGATGTGTTGCTTTACAAGATTCAGCGCTATATAAATTCCATACATTATTATTATTATTATTATTCTTCATCCGAAAGACTTTTAGGGGGAGTGGAGTCGTGCCTTGACTCCGATAGAGGAGGCAGTGGAGGCACTTCATGCCTCATCGTGTACTGGCTTCAGTCAGCGTGCTGGTATGCCTCAGTCCACCGCCCATACCCTGGCATCCCTCACCACTGCCTGCTGCCAGCATCTTCAGTCAGCGTGCTGGTATGCCTCAGTCCACCGCCCATACCCTGGCATCCCTCACCACTGCCTGCTGCCAGCATCTTCTGGTCCATTCTCTCTCAGCTTTCTCTGAAATACGGGTTATCTTTTGTTGCATATAGAAAAGGGTGTCTTTCTCTCTCCTCTCTCTTCTAACACAACTACACCCACTCCCTGTTTGCAGATCTGCCAGGTGCAAGTTAATGAATAACTACATAACCACTCCCTGTTTGCAAATGTTTCAGGTACAAGTTACTCAAGAACTACATAATCACTCCCTGTTTGTAATGAATGTGTCAGGTACAAGTTAATGAATAACTACATCTATTCCTTATTTGCAAATGTTTCAGGTACAAGTTACTGAATAACTACATCCACTCCCTGTTTGCAAATGTGCCAGGTACAGGTTAATGAATAACTACATCTACTCCTTATTTGCAAATGTTTCAGGTACAAGTTACTGAATAACTACATAACCACTCCCTGTTTTCCACGAATGTACCAGGTTCTAGTTACTCAATAACTACATAACCACTCCCTGTTTGCAATGAATGTGTCAGGTTCTAGTTACTGAATAACTACATCTACTCCCTATTTGCAAATGTGTCAGGTACAAGTTACTGAATAACTATATCCACTCCCTGTTTGCCATAAAATCATTAACGTTTCAGGTACAAATTACTGAAGAACTACATCCACTACCTGTTTGCAGATGTGTCAGGTACAAGTTATTGAAAAACTACATCCACTCCCCCGTTTGCAAAGTGTGCCTGGTGGTTAGAGTGATGTCCATTGGTTTCGTGATCTGCTGACCCGATTTGAATCTTGTTTCAAGAAGATTATTCCTCAGGAATTAACATCAGTGCCAACTCCACTCTCCCCAAAAGTCCTTCAGATGAGACTATAAACCGATGTCCCGTGTTCGAACGCACGCAGAATACATTCCGCACACATTAAAAGCCGTTCAGGTTTTTGGGGAAGAGAAGGCCACTGTGTGCCGGTGGGAACGGATGACAGAATTGATCTACTGGCAGGAAATGGCCAAATCTAATGAAAAGCAAAACGGGCGTTTAACGTATGCGCAAGATCGTCTGCGTGCGTTTGCACACAGGTCTCTCTTTTATAGTCTCATCCGATTATGTCTGTACTCTCTCTCTTTCTCTCTCTCTCTCTCTCTCTCTCCTCTTCTCTCTCTCTCTCTCTCTCTTCTCTCTTCTCTCTCTCTCTCTCTCTCTCTCTCTCTTCTCTCTCTCTCTCCTCTCTCTCTCTCTCTCTCTCTCTCCCTCGCTCTCTCTCTCTCCTCTCTCTCTCCTCTCTCTCTCTCTCTCTCTCTCTCTCTCTCTCTCTCTCTCTTCTCTCTCTCTCTCTCTCCTCTCTCTCTCTCTCTTCGAACGAGACTATAAACCGAGGTCCCGTGTTCGAACGCATGCAGAACATCTTGTGCACACGTTAAATCCTGTTCCACTTTTCGGAAGAGTAGGCCATTTTGTGCCGGTGGAAACCGATGACAACATTTACAAAACCGCATACACACGGGGACTGGATGTAAAAATGCACTCGAGTGCTTATTCCATTATCCTCGATATACAAGAATAAATAAATAAATAAAATCTCTCTCTCTCTCTCTCTCTCTCTCTCTCTCTCTCTCTCTCTCTCTCTCTCTCTCTCTCTCTCTCTCTGTGGGGGGTGGGGGGGTGGGGGGGGGGGGGCGTGTGTGTGTTTGTGTGTATAATTATGTGTGTTTCTCTGTGTGTATGTGTAAAAATATAAATTAAATCAAAGAAATGCAACGTAAAAAATAACTCAAATAAAGAGAGAAAACTCAACGAAACAGCGGTGTGTGGTTTTTTTATGTGCAACACCTCCACTCAAAGCAAAAAGAATTTGACAGACTGCTAATCCCTGTTAGGATAACCATGCTAGAAAAGAATTCCGCGAGTGACTTCCCTTTAGCTTTTCTCCCCCCCCGACAGAGAGTTATCTCCCCCTGACCGTTCGTTTGATGACAGAACAGGTCAAGAACTGTCGCTAATTCGGACTATGAAGTGCTGCAATCGAAAAAGATTAACAAGAAAAAGAGAAGAGATCAAGAAGAAGGGTAGGGATGGAAACGCAAGAAGAAGAGAGATGAAGATGAGAGATGAGGATGAGAATGAGAAAAGAAGGAGTGAGAGAGAAGAGAGAGAAGAGGAAGAGAGAGAGAGAGAGAAGAGAATGGGAGAGGGAAGAGTGAGAGAGAGAGAATAGAGTAAAGAGAGAAAGAGAAGAGAGAGAGAGAGAGAGAGAGAGGAGAGAGAGAGAGAGAGAGAGAGAGAGAGAGAGAGAGAGAGAGAGAGAGAGAGAGAGAGAGAGGAGAGGAGAGAGAGAGAGTAAAAGAGAGAGAGAGAGAGGGGGAAGGAAGAGAGAGAGAGGGAGGGAGGGAGGTACATATTTGTTCAGAAAGTTTCAGGTCAAAGTCATATATGAATTGCTCAAATCCAGAGAAATGGGAGTGGTTTTTTTTCTGGCAGTCCGGAGAGGGTGGGGGTAGGGGCTAAGGGTGTGGGAGGGGGGAGGGAGGGGTGGCTTGAACTATTTATCCTCTTTTCTTCTCTCTTTCTTATATGTTTTCTTTCCCTCTTTTCTTCCTTCTTCCATTCTTTTTTTTCTCTCTTTCTGTTTTTATTTTTATTTATTCCTCCCACACATTTATTGGGTCTTTTCTTTCTTTCTTTTCTAAAAATATTTCTCTCTCGATTCTTTGTGCTCGTTTCTTTTTTTTTTACATATCTGTCTGTCTGTCTGTCTGTCTGTCTGTCTGTCTGTCTTTCTTTCTTTCTTTCTTTCTCTCTTTCGTTCGTTCTTTCTTCTTTCTTCCTTCGTTCGTTCGTTCGTTCGTTCTTTCTTTCTTTCTTTCTTTTCTATCTATCTATCTATTTATCTATCTATCTATCTATCTACCTATCTATCTATCTATCTATCTATCCATCAGTCTATCTGTCTGTCTGTCTGTCTGTCTGTCTGTCTGTCTTTGTTTTCTTTCTTTCTTTTATTGGATTTGTGCTCTCTCTCTCTCTCTCTCTCTCTCTCTCTCTCTCCTCTCTCTCTCTCTCTCTCTCTCGATATTCATAAATATTTGATGTTGGCATTGATGCATGGTGTGAGTGCGTGCGCGCACGCGCGCGTTTGTGGGTACGTGTGTGTGTGTATGTGTGTGTGTGTGTGTGTGTGTGTGAGTGTGTGTGTGTACGTGTGCATGGGGATGCAAATTGCTTATACAATATTTGTTTTATGTATTTTACTATTGCTGTTGCCTCCCATAAGCACAATGAATTTGTTGACGTTTCTTTCTGTTAGCCAAAATGACACTATTTACGTGGTTTGTTCTCCTTTATTTTATGGAGGTTTTGTTTGTTTGGTTCTGTTTTGGTTTGGGGTTGTTGTTTTGTTGTTTTTTTGTTGAGGGGAGACTATTCGGTTGTCCACTCTCCCCTTGTTGTTTTTGCCGCTTTTGTTTTGCTCTTGGTTCTTGCTATTTTTTCGGTTGTTTCTGTGTTTTCTGTTTTGCTTTCTTTCTTACTTGCTGCTACTTTTTTTTCTCTCTCTCTCTCTTCGGTGATTTTTGTGGGATTTTTGTGTAGATATTTTTTTTCCGTATACTGTGTAAGTGCATTGCTATGGGCTTTATTTTATTTTATTATCATATATATCCTTTAAGGCGGGGACTGGATGTAAAAAAGCACATGGGTGCTTATTCATTATCCTCGAAATAAAAGAATTTGTCATTTGTCTCTTTCTTTTTCTCTGTCTCTGTCTCTGTCTCTCTTCTCTCTCTGTCTCTCTGTCTCTGTCTCTGTCTCTCTCTCTCTCTCTGACAGGATATCTTGGTGGTTACAGTGATGTATTCGTGATCTGCTGGCCCGGGTTCGATTCTCGTTCGAGAGGATTTTTCCTCTGGAGTTTACATACTTGCTGACTCCACTCTCCCCAAAAGTCCTTCGGATGAGACTATAAACCGAGGTGCCGTGTGCGAAAGCACGCAGAACATACTGCACACACGTTAAAACCCGTTCCACTATTCGGAAGAGTAGGCCATTGTGTGCCGGTTGGAACGGATAACAAAACTGACAAAACTATATACACACGGGGAATGGATGATAAAAACACTTGAGTGCTTAGTCCATTATTCTCAAACTAAAATAATAAAATAAATAAATAATAAATAATCTATCTCTCTCCTAAATTCTTAAGTGAAAATCAGGAATTGTGTGGATGAATATGCACATGTTAGTGTGTGTGTGTGTGTGTGTGTGTGTGTGTGTGTGTGTGTGTGTGTGTGTGTGTGTGTGTGTGTGTGTGTGTGTGTGTGCGTGTGCGCTTTAGCACATGCGCTCACCTACAAAGTAGATGCATAGAGTATGAGTTGATCCGTTATTTGACTGTGTGGGTATAAATTGGAGATAGAAGTGTATGACAATGCACACTAGAATGCCTTAAAGATGTGTGCTTGGTGGGGAGATACAAGTGTACAGCAATGCACATTTAAGTGCCTACAAAGGTGTTTGGAAGGTGGCAGTGTATGCCAATGCACTCTACTGTGCTTATAAAAACGATGAGGACTAATGATATATGTCGATAAACTTGAAGGTGATGACGGCGATAACGACAACGACGACGACGATGATGGTGATGATGATGATGATGATTATGATGCTGCTGCTGCTGCTGCTGATGATGACGACGACGACGACGACGACGACGATGATGATGATGATGATGATGATGATGATGATGATGATGATGATGGTGATGATATTGATTGTAATAATTACAATATCCACTATTGTGATAGAATATTTGTTATATAACAATTATGTAAACCATCTACAAAGTGAATTTTCTTGAATAGTGGTGTGTCGTGTATAAAGTAGATCGCACACGCAGTAATGCTTCCAAAATATAAAACAAACGATATACAGATCTTAGAAAAAAACAGATACAATG
>CM054149.1:62538380-62555880 GCA_028751875.1 Rapana venosa | reverse complement strand
AAAACGCACGTGGCACACGTGGACAGATCGATCTCCAGACCATCTCCGCTTCCTCTATCTGCCTCTCCTCTCCTCTCTTCTCTTCTCTTCTCTTCAGCATGCTGAACAGCAAAGGGAAGGGTAAGCGTGCAGGGGATGTTTCTCTCATTTATCTCCCCTGCCTCTGGATTGGGTGTCAGCTGAAAGCCTCTTGTCTATTTCACGGGCTTGTCTGTCAACAGAGTTTGAAAAAATGGCTGAATTTGGTTGAAACGAAAACTGCACCCCCCCTCGTGATGTGATAAAACACACTAAGTCTCTGAAGGCAAAGTTATCAGAAAAATTCTTCTTTTCTATCCAGTCTACAAAACAGAAGATTTGCAGAACATGCAAAAATGTTAAAGCAATCTGGGATAAAAGTACAAAGCTAATACTTTGGGCTATTGAAAGATCGATTCCTGTGGCAAACTAGGGATGTCTTAAAACTTTGAACATGCGGGTACTTGGCTTTAGCAACCACGGGTATACCTGACAGGAGGGAGAGAGAGAGAGGGAGTCGCTACAGATTGAACTGTCAGGTAGGAGAGATTTTAGGTTGCAGCATAGAATGACCTCAGACTTTTAGGTTGCAGCATAGAATGACCTTAGACTTATAGGTTGCAGCATAGAATGACCTTAGACTTTTAGGTTGCAGCATAGAATGACCTTAGACGTATAGGTTGCAGCATAGAATGACCTTAGACTTTTAGGTTGCAGCATAGAATGACATTAGACTTTTAGGTTGCAGCATAGAATGACCTTAGACTTATAGGTTGCAGCAAAGAATGACCTTAGACTTTTAGGTTGCAGCATAAAATGACTCAGACTTTTAGTCACAGCAGAGAATGACAGACCTTTAGTCACAGCAGAGAATGACTCAGACTTCTAATCACAGCAGAGAATGACTCAGACTTTTAGTCACAGCATAGAATGACTCTGACTTTTAGTCACAGCATAGAGTGACTCAGACTTTTAGTCACAGCATAGAGTGACTCAGACTTTTAGTCACAGCATAGAGTGACTCAGACTTTTAGTCACAGCATAGAGTGACTCAGACTTTTAAGTTGCGGGATAAAATGACCTCAGACTTTCAGGTCGCAGCCTGGAATGTGACTCAGCCTTGTGAGTTGCAACATCTTGGCAGCCTGTGTGTCAGAGCTGCAGACTGGTGTCATCACTAGGCAGGGCTTCTGTAGAGGAGGGTTTAGGAGCGGGTGCTGGGACCATGGCTCCTCGATACAGACGATGGTAGTCAGACGATAGCTGACCCCCATCTACTGCAATGGGCAATCAGACACTGGCCGACCATGGTACAGCCATCGCCTGCTGACTACAAACTAGGTCATTAACACCAAACTCCTGGCTGCTCAGTCTCATAAAACTCATCACTTCTAGGAGGGGTTTCTTCTCTTTTTTTGTAATCAAAATGCAAATTTCCATTGCTTTTTATTGCTCTCTTTACAGAGCTTAATGATAGTCCATAATTACCTGCTTAATACACGTAGACACAACACTCACACAAGTGCATGCCTGCTCCTACATGCAAAATATAATCGACTACATTCTTTCGCTTTATTCTTCTTTTCTTCGATCAAGAGTGGTAGTTGAGAAATTGTGTGAGTGATGCTGGAGAATTATCCTTGAAATAAACGAATAAATAAATGAATGAATAAATAAATAAAGAGATAAATAAAAAGAAGACAAATGACGACTGACGTGCTCAGTTATGGCAAAGATTATAAAATGGCTTCTAATGTATTATTATTTACACACTTCTTAACGTTCAGCTGACCTGGTACTGGCATGGTGGCAGTGATACAGAGGAGACTGCAACACACTTACTGGAAAAGCACCCTGCACTGTCCCCTCTGCTGTCACCACCACCACAATCAAAGTAGTGTAGACTCTCTCAAGCCAAAGCTATGCATAGCTGCACTGCAGAGTAAGAGGTTTACATGGCTTTTCTACAGTTTTATTTATCAACTTTTTACAAACATGAATGTCAAGTTTGTAACATTTGCAGTGCATCAATCCATTCTGGAAAAAACAACATTTATGGCATTTTATGATGACAACACTTGTAATCATATATTTATTTGTGTCAGTGTAATTTAAGAGTAGCGGCAAGCCATACATGCGCATGATTGAGGATTAAGATAGAGATATGCATGTAAACATTTGCATTGAATATATAGATATATATATATATATATATATATAAAATATATATAAATATAAATATATATATATATATATATATATATATATATATATATATATATATATATATCGGGGACGGGATAGCTCAGTGGTCAGAGCACTCGCTTTCCTCCAGCCAAGTTAAGCAGCGTCGAGCGTGGCTACTAGTTGGATGGGTAATCGTTTGCATGCCTTGACTTCAGTACAGTCCCCCAGTTCGCCCAGCTGTAAATGAGTACCTACCCTCTATAGGGTCAGGGAAGGTAAAGCAGCGAGAGAGAGGAGATGGGCGCTGCCCTCAATATGCTGGCCCCTAGAGAAGTGAGGTCTCTGACACCTTGATCTCCTACAACCTTATAGGCTATGGAACACCTTTACCTTTTAACATATTCGTTTGCAATAGCATTACAGTTAAGATACACAGATTATAATCGTCAATGTCATTATTCATTCTACTTATGGAAATAATAGCAATCTCCTTTACTTTTTATTGATGCTCTTCACTGATAGCACACATTATCTATGATTGTATATATCTCTTGTGCAGCTTAGTCAACAGCAATACTGATATATGCATGTTTGTTGATTGTCAAGTAACATGTTCCCCCCCACCTTATAACTGCAGTTTTGTGGTTAATGAACAATGACACTTGTTCTGTAAGAATAGAGACATCTCAACATAAGCAACCCAGCCACCCAAACAGGTTTTAAGTTAAGAGTACCTGACCACATACACTCGTTGCCATCACGAGGTTTTGCAAAGTAAAAGTCTTCTCTGCATCTTCAGCATCTCTATTCAACAACTGACTTGATGATACACACAGCATTACTTCCCCCTGAACTTAGAAGCCAAACGACATTACCTCCCCTGATCTGAAGAGCTATATAATGGGTATTCTCCTCACTTGAAGAGCAATGCAGGATTGGTTTGCCCCTGACGTGAAGAAGAGCTTTTGGGGGCTGTTTGGACCAATCACCATACAGATCAACTCTGTTCTCTCCATTGTCTGCCTGCACTAGGCTAGAGATAAGGGAAGACTGGGAGTGCAGGGACTGTCTCCCCCATTTGCCATTGACAGGCTGTCAGCCACAGACTCTTGTCCAGTACACCTGCTTGTCTCTCGAGAGTCTGAATCCTCTCTCCAAGTCCTGGTGGCTTTGAATGAAGTACAGACACAGTGGTTGGCCAGAGAAGACAGACTGAACTGCTTGAGAGGTGGGTCAACAGTGTGTCCATTCTGAGGTAACGTGCGTCTAATAAGAGTAGAGAGTTGTGTCTGGGTATAGCTGCATCCTCTGATGACAGCAAAAAAAAGTTGTGTAGAGATGTTGTTTATATTTATGTTGTGTACGGTGACAGCAAAAAAGGTTGTGTAGAAATGTCAGTGTCTGTGATGATATCACAGACCTGTGTGAAGATGTCAGTGTCTGTGGTGAAAGCAGAGCTGTGTGGAGGTGTTAGTGTTTGTTATGGCAGTAAAGAGGTGGGTAAAGATGTAAAAAAGATTAAAGAGGAAGATGTGCAGCTACAGGAACAGAGAAGTTGAGGGTAACAGGTCATAGGCAGGAGTGAGTCCTTTGGCATTTACTTAAAAAACGCAGCTTGTATTTATTTGTTTGCTTATTTTGCATGTATTCATGTATTTATTTGCTTGTTTATTCATTCATTGATTTATGTATCTATTATTTAAGTTTCTTTTTTTCATTAATTCATTAATTTAGCTGTTCTAGCTTTGTACTCCATTCTTCTGCTCTGTTTTCTAACCAGCATCTCCACTCCAAACCCTCCTTAGAACCGTTTATTTGCATGCTGGCACTCACAGTTGAATGCATACAAATGATCACACACACACTCACACACACACACACACACACACACACACACACACACACACACACACACACACACACACACATGCACATGCACACAAACTGCATTGAATGTTTTTTATTATCATTTCTTTTGTTTTTGTTGTTGTTCTTGTTGTTGTTCTTGTTATTTTTTGTTGTTGTTTAGATGAATAGATGCATGAAAGAAAGCAAATGCAGGGGAATGAAATTTGACTTTGACTTTGACTTTCACACACACACACACACTTTTTTTCCACACTGTCTGAGTGATGTACTTGACTCAAGAGATTAAATGCCAGTCATTGTGAATGGACCATTTTTCACGTGCTCACACAAGCCCACGATTAACTTGAGTCTGCTGTCTGATAGGACCGTGATTGTGTAACACCTTCATGCTTTTACGACTTGAGTCTCATTTGCATAGCCAATCATGATAATCTTATTTGCATAGCCACTCACGAACCTAATGTAGCTCTGGTTAATCCCACCATCTTTATTCATGAGTGGTGGAAAGGGTTCTGTCTGCTCAGTTTGCCCTGAAACACATGGCATGCAAGTTTAAAACACAAACCAGCATAAACAGCAGCACTACTGGAAACAGGTAATAATGAGGTAGACACCATAACGGTCACTGGGATTACTGAAATAAAACTAAAGAAAAAAGTCAGAATTGCTTTACATGATGAAACACGAAAGAATGCAATCAGTCAACAGACGTTACACAGACCTTTTCATCTTTTCAGATATTTTTTGCTAACAACGTTATACTGACCTTTCCATCTTTTTAGATATGTTTTGCTAACAAGTAAACTGAAATTGGGGATCATAGCTGGTTTATCAAAAATGTATCTTTTGTGTTCCTCTGTAAGAGGAATTAACTTGAATGGCTCCACCAACATTAGTTTTCCTCTATACATACAGCACAATGGTTGTGGTAATATGTGATTGACAGCTGCTTGTTGTGCTCCTGTTCTGCTCCCACATAGATGGCAGTGAAGCCATTCACACAGAAGGCAGCGAAGGCACTCACACAGAAGGCAGCGAAGCCACTCACACAGAAGGCAGCGAAGGCACTCACGCAGAAGGCAGCGAAGGCACTCACACAGAAGGCAGCGAAGGCACTCACACAGAAGGCAGCGAAGGCACTCACGCAGAAGGCAGCGAAGGCACTCACACAGAAGGCAGCGAAGGCACTCACACAGAAGGCAGCGAAGGCACTCACACAGAAGGCAGCGAAGGCACTCACACAGAAGGCAGCGAAGGCACTCACGCAGAAGGCAGCGAAGGCACTCATGCAGAAGACAGTGAAGGCAGACAAGACACGCCGTAATCCACGTGTGTAACCCTCAGTCAACGTGCTGCTGCCACTGCAGAAACGGCTGACAGCCTAGGGTCCCTCTTTTCTGTCTGCCTCCACTCTAACCTCTATATAATAATAATAATAATAATAATAATAATAATAATAATATCATCATCATCATTATTATCATCATCATCATCATACATTTGGATTTATATAGCGCTCTATCTTGCAAACAATACAATCAAAGCGCTTTCATTTATCCTACTCTTTCACATGCAGCACTGCAGGGTTTTGTTGTTGTTGTTTTTATTTTTCTTTCTTTTCCTTTCAAAGTAATGTTTGCAAGTGTTGATGAGTATGGAAAGAAGAAGGAAACCAGTTTAGCGTGTACCATGCCAAAAGTTGATAACTGTGGAAGAAAGAGGAAGACGGTTGAACTTGACCATTGATAAGTGTGGGAGGGAGAGGAAAATAAGTAAGCTTGTACCGCGTCAAGTGTTGATAAGTATGGAAGGGAGAGGAAGACTGTTGAACTTGCACCACGTCAAGTGTTGATAAGTATGGAAGAAAGAGGGAAAGGGTTGAACTTGTACCACGTCAAGTGTTGATAAGTATGGAAGGGAGAGGAAGGCTGTTGAACTTGTACCACGTCAAGTGTTGATAAGTATGTAAGGGAGAGGAAGGCGGTTGAACTTGCACCACGTCAAGTGTTGATAAGTATGGAAGAAAGAGGAAGACGGTTGAAATTGTGCCACGTCAAGTGTTGATAAGTATGGAAGAAAGAGGAAGACGGTTGAACTTGTACCACGTCAAGTGTTGATAAGTATGGAAGTGAGAGGAAGGCGGTTGAACTTGTACCACGTCAAGTGTTGATAAGTGTGGAAGGGAGAGGAAGACGGTTGAACTTGTACCACGTCAAGTGTTGATAAGTGTGGAAGGGAGAGGAAGACGGTTGAACTTGTACCACGTCAAGTGTTGATAAGTGTGGAAGGGAGAGGAAGACGGTTGAACTTGTACCACGTCAAGTGTTGATAAGTATGGAAGTGAGAGGAAGGCGGTTGAACTTGTATCACGTCAAGTGTTGAAAAATGTGGAAGAAGGAGGGAAAGGGTTGAACTTGTACCACGTCAAGTGTTGATAGTATGGAAGGGAGAGGAAAAGGGTTGAACTTGTACCACGTCAAGTGTTGATAAGTATGGAAGAAAGAGGAAGACGGTTGAACTTGTACCACGTCAAGTGTTGATAAGTATGGAAGTGAGAGGAAGGTGGTTGAACTTGTACCACGTCAAGTGTTGATAAGTGTGGAAGTGAGAGGAAGACGGTTGAACTTGTACCACGTCAAGTGTTGATAAGTGTGGAAGGGAGAGGAAGACGGTTGAACTTGTACCACGTCAAGTGTTGATAAGTATGGAAGTGAGAGGAAGGCGGTTGAACTTGTACCACGTCAAGTGTTGATAAGTATGGAAGAAAGAGGAAGACGGTTGAACTTGTATCACGTCAAGTGTTGATAAATGTCGAAGAAGGAGGGAAAGGGTTGAACTTGTACCACGTCAAGTGTTGATAAGTATGGAAGAAAGAGGAAGACGGTTGAACTTGTACCACATCCCAGCCACTGGAAGCGTACTTTACAGATGGTGGATGCAATGAGGGGAGGGGATGGGGAGGCGGAGATATGTTCCTGATCTTCCCTCCAGAAACAAATTATTGTCTTTGGTGTTATGATTTATGGATGCATTTGGTGACAAAAACGCAAAGAATAACTGTTCATGTGTCACCAGCTGCACAACTCTACATCATTATGGGTATGGCTTGCCGTCTGTGCTCTCAAATACCAATGTTAGCATTAGAGCATGTTAGCATTGCTACTCCATGTTTTTGCGCAGCGATGTTCATTACTCTGACCTTTATTTTGGTCATTATGAAGTTCACCCTCCACGCTATACAAGATGGTGGGTGTGTTTATTCTACAGCTGTCTCTCTGACAGACAAATACAAAATCCATAGCAAACCCTTTTTAGCACTGATTGACACTTCTGCGGTTTGAGCACGTACCTCACCTACTTATCTCGCCTACAAGAAGTTGAAACTGGTCAACGCTGTCTGCCTTAACAACCATGTCACTGGGACAGTCTGAAACTTTCCTTTCCTGATTTGCCTCTACATATTAAAACGCACACACACACACGCACACACACACCGCGCGCGCGCGCGCGCGCGACGCCACCACTTACACACACACACACACACACCACAACCACGCACCACACACACACACACACACACACACACACACACACACACACACACACACACACACAATGTGGGGTATAGAGAGGGAGGGAGAAAATCTAGGCCGGCCCTGTCTATCACCATTGATGAACAAGTTGCTGGATCGCTTTTTTGTGTGAAAAGAAAACAGCCTTTTACTTTGCCTGTAGATCTATCTTGTGGATGGAACTTTTTCTTAGAAAATCTGTACACACTTGTGATCGTTCAGAGTAATGGTTTGTGAACACTGTCAAAGGCTTTGCGGAAAGCTCTGACATGTACAATTCATGTACTTGGTGGGTCTTTAAAACTTCTGGACAATATTTCACGAGTTGAAGATTTGTTTGGTATAAACAATTTGAAGAGAAAATCTGCCTATTTCTTTTCGTAGCGCATTGACATATGTGACAGTAGTCAGCTCACAATGTCTGGAGGCTGAATGTTCACAAGGTAGACAGTGGTGGTATTCTCCTTCACTTGGGGCATTCAGCTTAGTCACTTTCCATCACAATGAACACAACTTGGCATCTCCACTTCTCTGTGACAAGTTAGTGTTTTGTGGATTCTACTAGCAGAAATGACATTCTACTTCTCTTTGGCAATCTTAATGTCTTGCATTCTGCTAGCAGAAATTACACTCTACTTTTCTGTGGCATCTTAGTGTTTTGTGGATTCTGCTAGCATAAATTACACTCTACTTCTCTGTGGCAATCTTAATGTATGTGTATTCTGCTAGCAGAAATTACACTCTGCTTTTCTGTGGCAATCTTAATGTATGTGTATTCTGCTAGCATAAATTACACTCTACTTCTCTGTGGCAATCTTAGTGATTGTGGATTCTGCTAACAGATGTGACGGGGCGGCAGTTAGATTACCTTCCATGTGATCAGAGTCCTGCCACAGTGTTGTTTCTGAATCCGGACACACCTGCGAATTGTGCAATGCTTTGTTTCCTTGGGTGGTGGTTGAAAATCCTCTGTTGCATACACATCACCTACACAGCGAAATGTAGAATTGACACAACTGCTTTCTAGAGGCCAAACCCAACTGACTAGCTGCGCCTTGTACCCGGAATATTGTGCATAGATGGAACACTTCAAATTCCAGTCCATTACACAGAAATTGCACCATACTTCTCTATAGCAATCTTAGTGTTTGTCGATTCTGCTAGCAGAAATTACACTCTACTTCTCTGCTACTATATTCATCATCATCATCATCGTCATCATCATCATAATCAGTCCCGTGACCTTGGCGGTCGTGGAGGAGACACGAGAGACGATGCTGTGGTAAGCCTCCTCCATCCATCTCGGTCCTCGGCTCTGCGCAGTAGTGCCGAGTCATTCATCCTACTATATTAGTGTTCTGTGACTTCTGCTAGCAGAAATTACACTCTGCTTTTTCTGTGGCCTTCCCCGTGTTTTCTCACCTCCTAGCAAAGATTCCACGTGTACTGTCTTAATGGAGTCTCTTTCATTCATTTCCCCCACCCACCCACCCCACCCCCCGATATGCCACCAGACCAATGGGACTTGTAGTCCTGAGCATCCTGATGGCTGCTCTGCTCTCATCCTCTGTCAGGATGATTTTTGTGGAGAGGGAGCAGGATATATGTCGTCTGATTTCTCCTAGTGTGGAGGGAGGGGCTGTCTTAGGCATCTTCTTGAATGGATATGCGTGTTTCGCAACATTGGCTCTTTCCTTTTAATAAAGCAACAACAACAATAGCTGTATCACACTTCACTGAAATAGATATTGCCTAAACCAAAGCCTTTGCTACTGATGTCAGTTTCATATCCAGGCCTTCTTGTAAACAGCAAGTTTTACTTCTGCGCATGTCTTCTCCTTTGCAGTTCTTCTTCTTCTTCTTCTTCGCAATTCTTCTTCTTCTTCTTCTTCTTCTTCTTCTTTATCTTCTTTGCAATTCTTCTTCTTCGCAAATCTTCTTCTTCGCAATTCTTTCGCAATTCTTCTTCTTCTTCTTCTTCGCAATTCTTTTTCTTCTTCTTCATCTCTTCTTCTTCTTCTTCTTCTTCTTCTTCTTCTTCTTCTTCTTCTTCTTCTTCTTCGCAATTCTTCTTCTTCTTCGCAATTCTTCTTCTTCGCAATTCTTCTTCTTCTTCGCAATTCTTCTTCGCAATTCTTCGCAATTCTTCTTCTTTGCAATTCTTCTTCTTCCCAATTTTTCTTCTTTGCAATTCTTCTTCGTAATTCTTCTTTGCAATTCTTCTTCACAATTCTTCTTCTTTTTGTTCTTCATCTTCTTTGTCGTTGTTGTTTTTTGCTTTCTGTTCTCCTGCTCTATGTTTCCTGGTTTCCTGACTACATTAATATTTTCTTTCTCTCTCTCTTCAGGAAGCCTCTTAACCTAATCAGCTCTCCGGATGCCACTGCCTGACAGTAATCTGGGAAAAGAGAATGGACGGGGGAAGAAATGCAATTGTCTGCGGCCTCCTAATGCCTGCAGGACCGTGATGCCATGGCACTCACTTGATGCCAAAAGCCAGAGATCGCAGAAAACTTCATTGCTGGAATTGATTGCTTTACCTTGTCTCCTCTTTAACAGGGGCTGGTCTTTTGCCTTCAAACCGCTGCTTCTGGTTTTTTGTTTTTATTTTCTAGTCTGTTTCTTTCTAGTTGACCTGTCTGTCATTCTGTCTGTCTGTCTGCCTGTCTGTCTGTCTGCCTGCCTGCCTGTCTGTCTGTCTGTCTGCCTACCTGTATGCCTGCCTGTATGTCTTTCTGTCTGTCTGCCTGCCTGCCTGTATGCCTTTCTGTCTGTCTGCCTGTCTGTCTGTCTGTCCATCCATCCGTCTGTCTGTCTGTATGTCTGTCTCTCTCTCTCTCTGTCTCTCTCTCCCAACATATCAATATAAAAAAACAAACAGTGAAATGGACTTTTAAAAAAAAGGACAAAAATATATATCATATCAAATATACATATATGTATGTATGTGTGTATGTCTGTATGTATGTATATATGTATGTATGTATGTATGTATATACGTACGTACGTACATACGTACGTACGTATGTATGTATGTATGTAGGTATGTATATAAACACATACGCAAACCCCAACAAACCAAAACGTCAAATCAGGCATCATCATCATATTACCCGTTCTTTCACGTTCATAATCATATTAATTATATAAAAAAGCATGTACTTGCCATTCATAGCCCTTAGCAATGACATCCCTCATTTTCTTTCTACACACGTATGTGTGTGTGTGTGTGTGCGAGTTCGTTCTTGCATTAAGGTCTCTTCACTACAAGTGATATTAGAATGAAAAAAAGGACCGATAGCAGAAGTAATAGAAGATGATACCAGTGAAAGAGTCATGTGACAGTTTGGTACTAATCCACACAAGCAACGCATAAACATGAAACTACAGAAAACAATTTAACAAATCTTTAAAGGAACTAAAACCCGGGTTATGTACAGGAGACTTACACATAGCAAAAAAGAATATTTTCATCCGACAGGATTGCATCTAAACTTTCTTCAGAAGCATTTTTTGTCTAGAAAGGTTTTTGGCAAGAAAACACGAAGTGTCTGGCAATGAAATAAACAGTGCTTCACAGAGAAATGTTCACCACAAAAATTTTAACGCTCCTAACATTTAAAAAAAAAAATTCAAGGGGGACTGGCTAGCCTGGTGGTTAGAGGGATGTGCATTGTGCACGTGATCTGCTGACCCTGGTTCGAATCTCGTTCAAGAGAATGTTTCCTCTGGAGTTAACATCAGTGCCGACTCCTCTCCCCTCAAATGTCTTTGAGATGAGACTATAAACAGAGGTCACGTGCGCAAACGCACGCAGAACATCTTAGACAAAAAAAGTCATCTGAGCGCTTTGATTTGTTGCTTTACAAGATTCAGCGCTATATAAATTCCATACATTATTATTATTATCATTTATTATCTTGCGCACACGTTAAAACCCGTTCCGCTTTACGGATGGTAGTCCATGGTGTAGCGGTGGGAACGGACGATAAAAAATTTTATAAAGCCGCATACATACGGGGATTGGATGTAAAAATCACATGAATGTTTATTCCATTATCACCAAAATAAAGAATAAATAAATTAAATAAATACTTGAATAAAACAAAACTGTTTTTAAAAGAGCATTAAGTCGTATCCTGTAAGAAATATTGGTAATCAGTCTCGCATAGAAGATAGAAGAAAATAATGTTCTTTCTCATAAAACGGGATATAAAAGAAACCATAAGTCTTCTGCGATACAAGCCTCACATCCTGGAGTCGCTTTGAAGAGGCGTTCTCTAACGAAAGAAAGGACTCCTTGAAAGAAGCACGTACAGAAACTTCAGACGACCGTTGTGAATGTTGCGCACCCTATCTTCATTGAAATCTCTGTAACTCAAAATCGTCGCAGTGCAATAGGATGACCAGTAGTCCTTTTTAGCTTCTGCTAGTGTCTTAATGCTCGTAGTGTTTGCTTGCTTCATGTTAATGTAGTTTTTACTTCTGTCTTCTAGATATGTTTGAAGCATTGCTTTTTATTTTGAACAGCTTTCTCGCATGTGTCAGTCAACCAGACATTAACAGAACGATCAACAGCCTTAACGGTTTTTTTACTTTTGGTATAGATAGATAAGTTTGTAGCTGATAGAACCTTTTCCTGGAAGTCAGAAAATAATGTGTCCATGCTGTAAGTGTGATGGGCAAATGATCACTCCCGAATGTGTCTTTATGTGTCTCCCATGAACAGGTTGGAACAAGTTCTGGTGACGCTATTGTCAGATCAGTTGCAGACGTTTTAAGTTTAGACACATCAGGAATTCTGGTACCTGATCTATCATTCAAGAGATAGAGAGAGCTGTCAACAACATTCTCTGCCAAGCGATTACTAGTAACAGAAGTACAGCCATTATCCCAGAAAGGAGAGTGGGCATTAAAATCACCCCCTGTTATCCATTTGCTACGCTGCTGATCGATCATGCATAGTACGAAGCCATTTTGTCTTTTGGTCGTGTGGGCCTTTAGGTAGGTAGACAGACATGACATTTATTGTGAGTGTGTTACGTAACTTTACTGTAGCAGCACAAGCGTGTACTTAGATCGGTTCTTAAAACTGCACAAGCAAGCACGTAATATTGTAACTCTTTAAGTATATAAATGGCTGTAAAGATTTTCATACCATAATCCCCAAGCTCAAATATAGGAGGATAGTAGTAATTTGGAAGCTTGGGAAGTTTGGACCGTCTGGCATTTAGGGACTGCAAGATCAAAACCTCACACTGCTGTGTTGATAAGAAATGCTTAAGATAGTCTAAACTGGTTGAAATAGACCTGCAGTTCCATTGAACTATTCTTATTTTCGATCGAATTCTCATTTTAGCGTTCTCTGTAGACATATTTTCAAATCAATGTGGTCGTAACGTTACCTGTGTTTCACACAGTGATCAGAAAAACAGCCCAAATACCTGACTTCAGATGAAATAAAACTGTCAGAGCACTGGGTGGAAAAGCAATACAGATTGAAAAATTTACCAATACTGAAAAAAAGTACAACCAAAAAAGGAAAACCTACAAAATAAGAAAAACATAAAACCAGTCAAACAACACACAGACATACAAAAGTGTCCCTCAAAAAAGTTAAACTCAACGCGTACTAGGTCCTATTTACGTCAACGCCGTCATTTGACAGAGTAAATAGCTTAGGGGTTTAAGCAGTTTGTGAGACTATACAAAAAATTATGTGCGTGCGTGTGTGCGTGTGTGTGTATGTGTGTGTGTGTGTGTGTGTGTGTGTGTGTGTGTGTGGTGATGATCAATGATAATGAGGATGTCTTGATGGTGCTGCTAAAGAAGTTCATATGCTTTGAGACTACTTGACAGGGTTGTGCCTTACGCTGACTATCATAATATATCCCGGCGTCAACCGGGCCCGAAAGATACAGACACCTGCAGTGTTGGTCAGGTTATTTGAGCAACACTCCCAAACTCGCATTGTGCGAAGTGGATGAAGCTCAGCTGTGTGGTCCCAGTCTTCCCACTGATCTCACGGTGCACTCACTCTGGGTTGGAGCCGGCCGGAGTCCGAAAAATCCCCAATACATGAAATTCGAATCCGCGACTTTCCAGTCCGTAACCTAAGGCGCTAACCATTGGGCCATGGTGTGTGTGTGTGTGTGTGTGTGTGTGTGTGTGCGCGTATGTGCATGGTATGCACCGAAAAAAATGTATGTTTTTTTTTATAATTTTTGATGGCGAATGCAAGATGAGGCAGTTTTCCTAATGTTTTGTTTTTTGTATTTTTGCCATTGAATTATGCTGACTGTGTGGATGCGTACATAAACAGTGAAAACAAATAGTGTATGCTTTTTAATGTCTTCCCCCAAATTCCGTGAACTGTCTTCCCCCAAATTATGTGTACATTGGCCTAAGGCCAATGTACACATTAAAACTGTTCTGAGTTCCAAGTTATCTCTATATATATTTCTCTCTCTGTCGCTCGCTCTCTCTCTCCCTCTTCCTCTTTCTCCTAAGTTCTACAATCTCCTGTAGCCCCCACAAATCACTGATCTCAGCGATGTGAAAATATCCCTGTCTGTGTTTATTCCATTATCCTCCATATAAAATAATTTTTAAAAATTTAAAAATTGACACTTTTGGTAGTCTACCTCTTTTCCTTCTGCCCTCAACCTTGGACGGGATAGCTCAGTGGTCGGAGCACTCGCTTTCCCCCAGCCAAGTTAAGCAGCGTCGAGCGTGGTTACCAGTTGGATGGGTGACCGTTTGCGCGCCTTGGCTTCAGTACAGTTCCCCCAGTTCACCCAGCTGTAAATGGGTACCTGTCCTCTTTAGGGTCAGGGAAGGTAAAGCAGCGAGGGAGAGGAGATGGGCGCCGCCCTCAATATGCTGGCCCTAGAGAAGTGAGGTCTCTGACGCCTCGCTCCCCTACGACCTTATAGGTTATGGGACACCTTTACCTTTACCTTTACCTCAACCTTACCTTGGAGAACTGTCAACATCAGGTTTGTCGGTGTGTTTCTGTTTGCATGACCAACATAATTTTCCCTGTTTGCGTTTATCAATTTCAACCAACATTTGTCTTTGCACTAAGAGTTCATCAAGAATGCTTCCATTTGTTCTGTCCGACCATTTGTCTCTTAGAATTCGCCTTACAACCACATTTCGGCTGCGTTTGTTTTGTCTCTTTCCAATGATCTTAATCTCCAGTTTTCTGACTCATACAACTCAAGCCAGATTAGTGCTTCAATGCTAATTTTGAGATATTTAAGCGGGCTTCTGCCTTTCCCAAGGTTGTTTTATTGAATCATATTTTGCTTGGCTATGCGGATTCTTGAAAACAGGGAGCAATTATTTTCTTTTACAGAGCCTAATTATTTGAATTTGTTTTTTACGTGTTCTAGATCTGTTCCCGTGCTTTTGATATTATGAAAGGTGACTGTACTGTTGATGTAAATCTCTTTGGTTGTTTGGCATTCTTCTTCTTCGTCGAACGCTCAGACAGCAACTATTGTTGTCCGTTACATGAGCGAAAATGCGTCACGCTGCCGTTTAGCGCCTGACAAGTCAGGCCCAGCGCAGCCCGACTTCGGCATAAGAGAGAGTTGTTATCTTTTAAGTCTTTCTGGGGGGGAAAAGGCAGCAGAATGAACCAAGAGGGCAGAAAATAGACAAGGAGGTGACAGGAAGGAAAAGAACAAGGCAGAAACAAAGAGAGTGATAAAAACGAGGAAATCTCTAGCACAGAATTCCAGAAGGTGGGGATGCTATTTATACTGACAGGCCCCCGGCATCCCCACGGGGGAGTTTGGCATTGTGTTGAACTTCAGGCCAGCAGTGTTACCATCTGCATCGACTCTGCAGAGAATTACCTGTCTCGCGCTTGTGACATCACTGGCCGTGAGCCTGACCCAGGCCAAAAGCTGTGTCAGTTATTGATGCCAGCTAATCGCCAAGGCCTACACTAAAATGTTGTTATGTTGTAAACATGTTGCGTTGAGATTGCCTTCAGCCATGACAAGCTCTTAACATAACAACCTGCTCTCTCCTTTAAAGGAGAAAAAAACCTCTGAAGTCGGAGTATGGCTGCCTATATGGCGAGGTACTTAAGAACAGTCATCACGCAAACTTTTCATTCAGTGTGCAGTTTCAGTCTCACAGTGATTCCCAGATGGGATATTATGTGAGTCAGAGTGCACAATCTGGGTGACCCCCAGAGTGTTAAGCCGGGGAACACACAACAACAACATCAACAACAACAACTGGCCGTGATTACTCTATCATATTATCTGAGGTAAAGTAATGTTTCTGCCTCCTAATCTAAATGGTGAATCGGTGGTCTAGAGGTAACGCGCCTGACTAGAAAGCGAAAAGTCCGGGTCGGAAGTGTGCGGTGGTTCGAATCCCGTTTGGGCCCGAAACTTTTCCCCCGTTCATTAGACCATGAGTGGTGGTCTGGGCGCTAGTCTTTCGGATGAGACGATAAACCGAGGTCCCGTGTGTTACTCAAAATTATTCAGCGCACGTAAAAGAACCCACGGCAACAAGAGAGTTGTCCCTGGTAAAAATTCTTAGAAAAAGCCACTCTGATAGGGAAACAAATACAGTTGCACACTCAAGAAAAGGTGGCGCTGCTCTTGTGGCGACGCGCTCTCCCCGGGGAGAGCAGCCGGAATTTCACGTAGAGAAATCTCGTGACTTAAAGAGGTATAAATAAATAAAGAAAAAAGAAATGAATAAAAGAGAACAAATAATGTGCTACATCTCCCAGCTGTGGGTAGTTACGGACAACAGGGGGACGGCAACAAAATATTGCAGATGCATTTTACTTGACACCCACTTGACAGTCCTGCCGTCGGTTCTTTCTTCACTTATGTATAATCTCTCTCTCTCTCTCTCTCTCTCTCTCTCTCTCTCTCTCTCTCTCTCTCTCTCTCTCTCTCTCTCCTCTTCTCTCTCTCTCTCTCTCTCTCAGAGCGGATACTTGTGCTAGATATCATCGAATGTGACACAGTTGAATCTCGTCAAGATTTCTCTGGAGTTAACATCAGTGCCGACTGAACTCTCCTCAAAAGTCTTCGGATGAAACTATAAACCGAGATCCCGAGTTTACATGTACGCAGAACATCTTGCGTACACGTTAAAACCCGTTCCGCTTTAAGGAAGAGTAGGCCATTATGTGCCGGTGGGAACGGATGACAAAATTGACAAGACTGCATATACAATGGGACTGGATGTGAAAAAAGCACATGAGTGCTTATTTTATTATCCTCGAAATGAAAGAATAATATCAAGAAGAAGAAGAATATCTCTCTAAAAGTTAGTTTCGGAAAATACGATAAACCAAGGTGTTGTGTGCAAACGCTTATAGAACTGTGTCGTGCACATTTAAAACCTGTTTCACCCTTTAGAAGTGTAGGCCGTTTCGCGTCGGTAGGAACGGAATGGGTGACATTTTTTTTATTTGTATGATTACTTTTACATTTGTTTCTGTTTAGACACCATCGCCAACGACAGAATACAGCTACCTTAATGGTGGGTAAAGGTGTTCCATAACCTATGTTGTCGTAGGGAGTGAGGCATCAGAGACCTCATTTCTCAAGGAGCCAGCATATTGAGGGTGGCGCCCATCTCCTCTACTTCGTTGCTTTACCTTCCCTGACCCTAAAGAGGGCAGGTACCCATTTACAGCTGGGTGAACTGGGAGGACTGTAGTGAACCCAAGGCGTGTAAACGGTCACCCATCCACTTGGTAACCACGCTCGATGCTGCTTAACCTTAGCTTGGGGAAAGCGAGTGCTCCAACAACTGAGCTATCCATAATGGTGGGTAAAAGGTCGAATTTGCAGACTCCCACCATT
>CM054149.1:62528380-62530880 GCA_028751875.1 Rapana venosa | reverse complement strand
CCAGTCAAAAAACCATGGGTCACACCTAACATCCTACAACTATGCGACAAGCGTAGAGAGTTGAAGAAAAAGAAAAATGAAACAAAAGAAAGAGCAGAACAATATAGGGCAGTCAACAAAAGAATCAGGAAGTCCATGACGGAGGCAAAAGAGAAATGGATCGGTGAACAGTGCCAAGACATTGAAGAGAACATCAAGAAAAACAATAGCAAGAAAGCATATCAGCTGGTGAAAGACCTGACTAGCACGAAACAGAGAAAAGGTTTAACAATCCAAGACAAAAATGGGAAGTGTCTCACTGACGACCAGGATATTCTGAACAGATGGACAGAATACTGCTCCGACCTGTATAACTATAGAACCGCAGGAGATCCAGAAGTCCTTAATGTACCCGAAAGCAAAGACACAGACAGTCACCCTATCCTCCGAGAAGAAGTGGAAACAGCAGTCAGATTGCTGAAAAAGGGGAAGTCAGCAGGGTCTGACAACATTCCAGCTGAGTTGGTCCAAGCTGGAGGGGAAGCCATGATCAGCGCCCTACTAAGAATCTGCAACAAGATCTGGCAGACAGGAAAATGGCCAACACCATGGACGCAGTCACTCATCATCACCCTCCCCAAGAAAGGAAATCTACAACAATGCCATAATTACCGCACAATCAGCCTCATATGTCACCCAAGCAAGGTCATGCTGCAGATAATATTGAATAGACTGAAGCCACAAGCAGAGACCATCATTGCTGAGGAACAAGCAGGTTTCAGAGCAGGGCGCAGCACAACAGAACAGATATTCAACCTCAGAATACTATGTGAGCGGTACCTTCAACATCAACAAGACCTATACCACGTATTTATCGATTTTAAGAAGGCATTTGACAGGGTGTGGCATGCAGCTTTGTGGGCAACCATGAACTTGTACAGCATCAATGCAAACCTGATCAGAGTCATCAAACAGCTGTACAGCGAGGCCACCAGTGCAGTGTACTACAACAACAACATTGGAGAATGGTTTCGAACAACAGTTGGAGTAAGGCAGGGCTGTCTACTCTCACCCACTCTTTTCAACATCTTCCTTGAGAGAATCATGGCTGATGCACTGGAACATCATGAAGGATCAGTCAGCATTGGTGGCAGAACGATCACAAACCTCCGCTTCGCAGATGACATTGATGGAATAGCAGGATCAGAAAAAGAGCTTGCCAGCCTAACAGAACACTTGGATAAGGCCTCCAAAACATACGGCATGGAAATCAGTGCAGAGAAGACCAAACTGATGACTAATAACACCAACGGCATTAGCACTGATATCAGGGTTAATGACCAGAAGCTGGAAACAGTTCAAAGCTTCAAGTACCTGGGAGCCATTGTATCCGACCAGGATCCAAGCCAGAAGTAGTATGCAGGACTGCACAGACAATAACAGCTTTGTCAAAACTAAACACCATCTGGAGAGATAAGAATATCTCACTTATCTCCAAGATCAGACTAATGCGCTCCCTTGTCATATCCATATTTCTGTATGCCTGTGAATCATGGACCCTGACTGCAGATTTGGAGAGAAGAGTACAGGCAGTGGAGATGAGATGCTTTCGGAGACTCCTTGGCATCTCCTACAAAGACCACATAAGCAACGAAAGCGTGCATAACAGAATCCAGCAAACCATTGGACCCTATGAGAACCTTCTAACGATCGTGAAAAAGCGTAAACTTAAGTGGTATGGGCATGTCACAAGATCCCAAGGAATTACAAAGACAGTTTTGCAAGGCACTGTCCAAGGAGGAAGAAGAAGAGGCAGACCAAGGAAGAGCTGGGAGGATAACATCAGTGAATGGACAGGCCTAGAACTCAACAAAACCCTGAGAAAGGCAGAACAGAGAGAAGAATGGAGGGAACTGGTTGCTGAGTCTTTGAGGGTGCCCCCACGGTCGTCAGACTACGGGACAGATAGATAGATAGATAGGCTATTATGTGCCGGTGGGAACAGATGACAATTATAAAACTGCATACACATGGGGACTTGATGGGGAAAAAGCACATGAGTGCTTATTCCATTATCCTCGAATAAAATAATAAAATACAAAATAATTTCAAGAAAAGATGAAACCCATCACAATCATGTCAACACTCTGCCTATGCCTGCACGTTACACTGATGAGAATCAACACACGTCAACACCCTGTCTATGCCTTGCCTGCATGCTACACTGATGAGAATCAACACATGTCAACACCCTGTCTATGCCTGCATGTTACACTGATGAGAATCAACACATGTCAACACCCTGTCTATGCCTGCATGTTACACTGATGAGAATCAATACATGTCAACACCCTGTCTATGCCTGCATGTTACACTGATGAGAATCAACACATGTCAACACCCTGTCTATGTCTGCATTTACATAGATGAGAATCAACACACGTCCACACCCTGTCTATGCCTGCATGTTACACAGATGAGAATCAACACATGTCAACACCCTGTCTATGCCTGCGAGCAT
>CM054149.1:62515880-62525880 GCA_028751875.1 Rapana venosa | reverse complement strand
CCTGTGTGTGTGTTTGTGTGTGTACATGCACGTGCGTGTCTGTGTGTGTATGTGTGCATGCACATGCGTGTCTGTGTGCGTGTGTTTCTCTGTGTGCATGCACGTGCGTGTCTGTGCGTATGCATGTGTGTGCATGTGTGTGTGTGTGTTTGCGCCTGTAATTATGCATGTGAGAGAGAGAAAGAGAGAGTACGCATGCAAACCCATGCGTGCTACTGTGCTTTGCTTGGGTTTCATTTCACCTGCTGCATTATTGACCTCTGAGGGCCTGCTGACACGTCTGTAGATGTACTGAGGGCACCGCTGTTGTCTTTGTAAGCTTCTTGCGAAAAACAAGAGCACAGGAGAGAACAAAGGAGACATAGAGACTGGTGTCTGTGCTTGTGTTTGTTGCTGTACTTCTCTCCTTCTCTTCTCCTCCTCTCCTTCTCTTCCCCTCCTCTCCTTCTCTTCCACTTCTCTCCTTCTCTTGTACTCCTTCTCTTGTGCTCCTCTCCTTCTCTTCTGCTCCTTCTCTTCTCCTCCTCTCCTTCTCTTCTCCTCCTCTCCTTCCCTTCTACTCCTTCTCTTGTGCTCCTCTCCTTCTCTTCTGCTCCTTCTCTTCTCCTCCTCTCCTTCTCTTCTCCTCCTCTCCTCCTCTTCTACTCCTTCTCTTCTCCTCCTCTCCTTCTCTTCTCCTCCTCTCCTTCTCTTATACTCCTCTCCTTCTCTTCTCCTCCTCTCCTTCTCTTCTCCTCCTCTCCTTCTCTTATACTCCCTCCTTCTCTTCTACTTCTCCTCCTTCTTCTCCACTCTCTCCTTCTCTTCTACGTCTTCTCTTCTACTCCTCTCCTTCTCTTCTACCCATCCTCCTCTCCTTATACCCTCTTCTTCTCTTCTACTTCTCCTCCTTTCCCTCTTCTACTCCTCTCCTTTTTCTTCTACTCCTTCTCTTCTACTTCTTCTCTTCTATTTTCTCCTCCCTTCTCCTCCACCCTCTTCTTCTCTTTTACTCCCTCCTTCTGTTCTCCTCCTCTTTTTCTCTTCTACTTCTCTCCTTCTCTTCTCCTCCTCTCCTTCTCTTCCACTTCTCTCCTCCCTTCTACTTCTCTCCTCCCTTCAAACTCCTCTCCTTCTCTTCTACCCTCTCCTTCTCCTCCACTCCTCTCCTTCTCCTCCACTCCTCTCCTTCTCTTCTACTTCTCTCCTTCTCTTCTACTTCTCTCTTTCCTTCTCCTCCTCTCCTTCTCTTCTACTTCTCCTTATCTTCTACTCCTCTTTCCTCTCTTCTACTTCTTCCTTCTCTTCTACTCCCCTCCTTCTTTTCTACTTCTCCTTATTTTTCAAACTCCTCTTCCTCTCTTCTACTCTCTCCTTCTCTTCTACTTCTTTCCTTCACTTCTACTTCTCTCCTTCTCTTTTTACTCCTTCTCTCTACTCCTCTCCTTCTCTTCTACTCCTCCCCTTTCCCTCTTCTCCTCCTCTCCTTCTCTTCCACTGTTCTCCTTCTCATCCACTCCTCTCCTTCTCTTCTACTCCTCTCTTCTCCTTCTCTCCTTCTCTTCTCCTTCTCTCTTTTTCTTCTCCTTCTTCCTTCTCTTCTCCTTCTCTCCTTCTCTTCTCCTCCTCTCCTTCTCTTCTACTCCTTCTCTTCCACTTATCTCCTTCTCTTCTACTTCTCTCATCCTCTTCTACTCCTCTCCTTCTCTTCTACTCCTCTCCTTCTCTTCTACTCCTCTCCTTCTCTTCTACTCCTCTCCTTCTCTTCTACTCCTCTCTTTCTCTTCTACTCCTTTCATTCAGTTCTACTTTTCTCCTTCTCTTCTACTCCTTCTCTTCTACTCCTCTCCTTCTCTTCCACTTATCTCCTCCTCTTCTACTTCTCTCCTTCTCTTCTACTCCTCTCCTTCTCTTCTACTTCTCTCATCCTCTTCTACTCCTCTCCTTCTCTTCTACTCCTCTCCTTCTCTTCTACTCCTCTCCTTCTCTTCTACTCCTCTCTTTCTCTTCTACTCCTTTCATTCAGTTCTACTTTTCTCCTTCTCTTCTACTCCTTCTCTTCTACTCCTCTCCTTCTCTTCTACTTCTCTCCTTCTCTTCTACTTCTCTCCTTCTCTTCTACTCCTTCTCTTCTACTCCTCTCCTTCTCTTCTACTCCTCTCCTTCTCTTCTACTCCTCTCCTTCTCTTCTACTCCTCTCCTTCTCTTCTACTTCTCTCCTTCTCTTCTACTTTTCTCCTTCTCTTCTACTCCTTCTCTTCTACTCCTCTCCTTCTCTTCTACTCCTCTCCTTCTCTTCTACTCCTCTCCTTCTCTTCTACTCCTCTCCTTCTCTTCTCCCCTCTTCTTCTCTTCTTTATTCCCAGGGTGGCTGTTTGATTCATTCTTCACACATTCTCGAGGGCAATACGTTAAGAACCAAAAAAACCTGAAAATTTCATTTTGGGACATTGTTGCTGATATTCTTTGTTGTATGTCATGTTTGAAGTAGTATTTGAGACTCAGGGTAATAGTATATGCATGAACATGATAGAGGATGCTGTGGTTGTTGTGTTGCTGTGGTTGTTGATGTTGTTGTTGTTGAACTTGTCTTGTTCCCTAGGCTGAAACGCCCTGAAAGTCTCACAAGCCATGCATTCTGTCTGGCTCCTCATATCTGGCAGTCTATGTAAAGGGCACACAGGGGATGATCAAGTTTACCTGTACAGCTGGTTTCAAAGACAGCGTCAGATAGGTAGCCATACTCTAGCTGTTTGTGTAGGAGCGGTCAAGAATAAAAACTACGCTTCAAGTCATAGCAGGCAGTTCACACATACCTTGACTCTTTGCTCCTACCCATCACTGTCCCGTTTTTTGAAAACAAAAGTTACAGGTCTTTCCATAACCTATGTGGACGTAGTAGGGGAGCGAAGCCTCAGGAACCTCAACTTCTCTAGGGGGCCAGCATGTTGAGGGCGGCGCCCATCTCCTCTCCCTCGCAGCTTCACCTTCCCTGACCCTAAAGAGAGCAAGGTACCCATTTACAGCTGGGTGAACTGAAGTACAGAAGCCAAGGCGCACAAACGGTCACTTATCCATTTGGTGACCACGCGCGATGATGTTTAACGTTGGGTGGGGGAGAGCGAGTGTCCTGACCACTGGCCTTCTTGTGGCCTGGCTCAAATAGTCCTCGTGGCCCAGGTCAAAAGCTGTGTCAGTTATTGACGTCAACTAATTGCCAAGGCCTACACCAGGGGACGGGATAGCTCAGTGGTCGGAGTACTCGCTATCCCCCAGCCAAGTTAAGCAGCGTCGAGCGTGGTTACCAGTTGGATGGGTGACCGTTTTCCCGCCTTGGCTTCAGTACAGTTCCCCCAGTTCACCCAGCTGTAAATGGGTACCTGTCCTCTTTAGGGTCAGGGAAGGTAAAGCAGCGAGGGAGAGGAGATGGGCACCGCCCTCAATATGCTGGCCCTAGAGAAGTGAGGTCTCTGACGCCTCGCTCCCCTACGACCTTACAGGTTATGGGACTCCTTTACCTTTACCTTTTTACACTAAAATGCTGTTATGTTGTCAAATGTTGTGTTGCGATTGCCTTCAGCCATGACAAGCTCTTATCATATCAACCTGCACTCTTCTTTGCTAAAGGAGAGAAAAAAATCATCTGAAGTCGAAGTATGGCTGCCTAGATGGCGAGGTACTTGAAAAGAGTCATGCACGCAAACTTTTCATTCGGTGTACTTCCTATTTCACAGTCATTCCCAGGTGGGATGAGTGAGTCAGAGTGCATGTTCTGGATGACCCCCAGGATGTAAAGCTGGGGGACGCACAACAACAACACAACAACATCAACAAATGTTCCTCAATCTTCCTGGCCGTACACTCACACCCCTATGCTTTGCGCCATCTCACCGTGATAGTTATAGCAACGGACCGTCAGTGCCATTGTCTTGTATTTTATTGTATAGCATTTTAAGTCCCAGCAGAGTTTTCTACTTTAAATTTGGGCTGCTCTCCATGGGGAGACACCGTCGCCTAAAGAGCAGCGCCACCCATAATTTTGTTTTCTTTTTTTCTCGTCTGCATGTATATTTGGCTCCATATTTCAGTTGTTTTTACCTACCAAACTTTGTCAGGAAAAAACTCACTTATTGTTGTGGGTTCCATTTCTTACGTTAGATGCGTGTTACAGACAGGACCTTGGTTTATCGTCTTGTCCAAAAGACTAACACCCAGACCACCACTCACGGTCTAGGGGATGGAGGAAAGTTTGAAGGCACAAACGGGGATCAAACCAGCATACACTTCGAACCTGGACATTTCGCTTTTTTTGCAGGTGCATTAGCTCTAGACAACCGACGAGTGATTGCTGGCACACGACACAGGTCTGGACACGAAGTCAACACTTCACTCTGTGGCATGTGCTCTATATTCAACAGGACAAGGTCAACACTTCACTCTGTGGCATGAGCTCTATATTCAACAGGACAAGGTCAACACTTCACTCTGTGGCATGTGCTCTATATTCAACAGGACAAGGTCAACAATTCACTCTTGTGGCATGTGCTCTATATTCAACAGCACAAGGTCAACACTTCACTCTGTGCCATATGCTCTATAATCAACAGGACAAGGTCAACACTTCACTCTTGTGGCATGTGCTCTATATTCAACAGGACAAGGTCAACAATACACTCTTGTGGCATGTGCTCTATATTCAACAGGACAAGGTCAACAATACACTCTTGTGGCATGTGCTCTATATTCAACAGGACAAGGTCAACACTTCACTCTGTGGCATGTGCTCTATTTCAACAGGACAAGGTCAACACTTCACTCTGTGGCATGTGCTCTATTTTCAACAGGACAAGGTCAACACTTTACTCTGTGGCATATAAATAAAAGTATCGAATTTATATAGCGCTGAATCTTGTAAAGCAACAAATCAAAGCGCTCGTCTTCATTGTGTTGTCTTCCAGGATGTGTTGTCTTCCAAGGTGTGTTTCTTCCAGGGTGTGTTGTTTTCCAGACTAATGTTTTTCAGGGTGTGTGGTCTTTGAGGATGTGTTCTTCCAGGGTGTGTCGTCTTCCAGGGTATGTTTTCTTCCAGGGTGTGTTGTCTTCCAGGATGTTTTCCAGAGTATGTTTTCTTCCAGGCTATGTTGTCTTCCAGGTTGTGTTGTCTTCCAGGATATGTTGTTTTCCTGGGTGTTGTCTTCTATGGTGTATAGTCTTCCAAGATATTTCCAGGGTGTGTAGTTTCTCAGGGTGTGTTGTCTTCCAAAATGTTATTTTCCAAGATGTGTTGTCCTCCAAGATGTGCTGTCTTCCAAGGTATTGTTTTCTCTGATGTAACGTTCCATTATTTTACCAACTTGACTGGTGTAGTTGTTTTGGCATCGGTAGGGCACACAATCAGATGATGGTTTAAGTTGTATGCCACTTTCCAGTTGTAGTGGCACATGCAGCTGTAAGAAGGTATTCCTGGCTATTGCTGGTGTGACATTTGTATTTCGTTTCTCTTCTGCGTTTCATAGTGGACATCTCAGTCTCTGCAATGAATGCAGCAGTACCTTGCAGGTCCTCCAGGTCGCCGTAGAGTTGAGGAGGTACCAGAACTGGTCTGATTCTACCAGTGACGAGTCTTCAGTTTGAGACTTGTGGCATCTTCACTGCAAGATGTCCCTTCCTGTAACCTCAGTCCAAACTTGTATGCAGCAGGAGATGGCGCCTCGTCTTGTCCAGTTGTGACCAGCTCTAAATTCCTGTTGGTCCAGTTAGGTCCAGTCCAGTTAAAGTCATGTTGAGTACGTGTCTTCCCAGGCACAGGATGCATGCTAGGTATTTCTGTGACCAACTTAATACTGTCATCAATATGCATATGCTCTATAATCAACAGGACAAGGTCAACACTTCACTCTGTGGCATGTGTTTTATATTAAACAGGACAAGGTCAACACTTCACTCTTGTGGCATGTGATCTATATTCAACGCTGGGGATATATAGATGAGGTCAACATTTCTCTCTTGTGCAGTGTGCTCTATATTCCACACTGGAGATGAGGTCAACACTTCTCTCTTGTGCAGTGCACTCTATATTCCACACTGGAGATGAGGTCAACACTTCTCTCTTGTGCAGTGTACTCTATATTCCACACTGGAGATAAGGTCAACACTTCTCTCTTGTGAAGTGTACTCTATATTCTACACTGGAGATGAGGTCAACACTTCTCTCTTGTGCAGTGTACTCTATATTCCACACTGGAGATGAGGTCAACACTTCTCTCTTGTGCAGTGTACTCTATATTCCACACTGGAGATGAGGTCAACACTTCTCTCTTGTGCAGTGTACTCTATATTCCACACTGAAGATGAGATCAACACTTCTCTCTTGTGCAGTGTACTCTTTATTCAACATTGGAGATTTCTTTCTTGTGCAGTATGCTCTATATTCAACACTGGAGATGAGGTCAGCACTTCACTCTTTTTTATTTGTTTGTTTGTTTTATTTCGAGGATAATGGAATAAGCACTTATGTATTGGGTTGTTTTTATTTACATTCAGTCAAAAGATAATTATATCGTCGCAAATATTCACCAGGGAATTTGGCTCTTAGTAAACAGAATGTCTGCTGCTTTCATTTTTGCCCCAACGTAGGCATTCTGGAACTCGATTATTGTGATGTTACTGTCTCCGTTCCACTCAAGTTATGTAGAAAACACTGCAGGTGTCAGTATCTCTCGGATCTGATACAGGCTGGACAAAGTATGGAGACTAGAGCAGGGTATTGCCTCGTGGCACCTTAGAACCTACATCGCTGTGGGTTCTACGTGACTGGTCTGGATACAGTACACGGAGCTTTTTGCCACATGAGAGTTGAACTTGATAGCTAGGTTTCATGTCCAACCGTTTTAGACTTTATTTTATTTATTTATTTATTTTTAAATTTATTTGTATATTTCTTTATCCTTTACTTCGAGGATAGTGGAATAAGCATTCGTGTGCTTTTCTTTTACAATCAGTCTCAGTGTGTATGCAGTTGTGTAAATTTTGTCATCCGTTCCCACTGGCACACAATGGCTTACTCTTTCGAAACTTAGAACGGGTTTTAACGTGTGCGCAAGATGCTGTGCGTGCGTTCGCACAGGGCGCCTCGGTTTATGGTTTCATCCGAAGGGGGCAGGGAGGGGTGGGGGGGGGGGGGGGATTGGAGTCAGCGCTGATGTTAACTCCAGAGGAAAACTCCTCTTGAACGAGATTCGGCCCCGTGTCAGCAGATCACGACTAGATCACTCTAACCACCAGGCCATCCCGTCCCCGTGACTGGAATCCAGTGTCGTTTTATCAAACACCAAGTAATGTTGTTGTTGGTTTTTTTCTTTCAGCTCCAACACTAAACAGGTGAGGCTGCTGAGACACGGTGTGGCTCCCCATTTCAAGGTAGACACCTCACGCTGTTTGCTATTACTGCCGAAATATTCACTGTGTATCACACTGCTCCATATTAGCACTGAAAATACTTCAATTTGTCTCGCACAGTTTGATATTACCACTGTAATATTCAATTTGCCTTACTCTGTTTGCTTTGCCGCTAACATATTCAATTCGCTTAAAAAAAAAAAAAAGTTTGCTGTCAGCATTGAAATAATGATACCATTGGTCAATGTATCCATACAATCAATGTGTAACGTCCCGTGAATGAGAGGCGAAACCAGGAGTCACAGAGTACTGCTGACACTGCATAGAACACTGATATGTCCGCAACGATTTCTCACTTACTAGGCGACAGCAGGACTGCTTTTGTTTTCTTCGGAAGGGGAGAGAGAGAGAGAGAGAGAGAGAGAGAGAGAGAGAGAGAGAGAGAGAGAGAGAGAGAGAGAGAGAGAGAGAGAGAGAGAGAGAGAGAGAGAGAGAGAGAGAGAAAGAGATGAGCGGCAAGATGCTTTTCCATTTTTAATACCCTGGGAGAATTAATATATGGAATTTATATAGCGCTGAATCTCGTGAAGAAAACCCCAACAATTAACACTGCATTCTTTCTTTAGGAAAAACAATCTTCACCCCACACCCTAGCTGTGATGACATCAAAGGGGTGACGGTGTGGTAACGCTACTTTCATACATGTCCAAAGAACCGGGATACGGGATGGCCTAGTGGTCAGAACATTGCGCTCGCAATCTGACGACCCGGGTTCGGTTCCCGTTCAAGGGGATACTTTCCCCCGGAGTTAACTTCAGTGCAGAAGAAGAAGAAGAAGAAGAAGAAGAAGAAGAAGAAGAAGACACTATTAACTTGATAGAAATCTGCTTGCGCTGAGGAAACGGTAAATGTTGCATTAGCTATATTGCTTCTCTGCCTCCGTCTGCTTGCTTGTCTGCTCTCTGTTCATATGTCTCTCTGACTGTCTCTCTGTCTGTATGTCTGTCCTTTTGTTTGTTTATCTCTCTGTATGTATGGCTGGCTGGCTGGCTGTTTGTCTGTCTCCGTCTCTGTCTCTCTCTCTCTTTCTCTCTCTCTCTATCTCTATCTCTCTCTCTCTCTCTCTCTCTCTCTCTCTCTCTCTCTCTCTCTCTCTCTGTGACTCTATTTCTGTATGTCTCTGTCTGTCTCTCTCTCTGTGGCTGTCTGTCTGTTTCTCTCTTAATAAGTGACTAGCAATTTATTTGTATAAAGCTTTTAAAATTAGAAATACTATCTGTACTTGAGGTATTATTCTTCTGTTCATATATGTTTCTTATGCAACATGTTTTGGAATGTTGATTATATACACACACACCCTTCATGAGGGGCCAAGGCCTATAATGAATAAAACTTTCGCATTCGCATTCGCATTCTCTCTCTCTCTCTCTCTCTCTCTCTCTCTCTCTCTCTCTCTCTCTCTCTCTCTCTCTCTCTCTCTCTCTCTCTCTCTCTCTCTGCTCTCTCTCTCTCTCTCTCTCTCTCTCTCTCTCTCTCTCTCTCTCTCTCTCTCTCTCTCTCTCTCTCTCTCTCTCTCTCTCTCTCTCTCTCTGACGAGAGACTAGAAACCGAGACCTCATGTGCAAACGTTGGGGTAAGAAATCGCGCATACATTAAAACCTGGTCCGCCTTTTGGAAGAGTAGGCCATTTGTGCCGATTGGAACGAGAGGAAAAAATCCTACACAATCGCATACACATGGAGACTGGATGTAACAATCGTCTATAAGCGCTAAGTACATTATTGTCGAAATAAAAGAATAGATAAATAAATTACTCTCTCTCTCTCTGTCTGTCTCTCTCTCTCTCACTCTCTCTCTCCTCTCTCTCTCTCTCTCTCTCTCTCTCTCTCTCTCTCTCTCTCTCTCTCTCTCTCTCTCTCTCTCTCTCTCTCTCTCTCTCTCCTCTCTCCTCTCTCTCTGCTCCATTAATTTCAGTAATCCATTGATGTTTTTGATGTGAGTTTGTATACACGGACAGATTGCAAGACTCTGCTTGACCTAAACTCTTCTTTTTTGGGGCACTAACAATACAGAGTTCATCAAGTCGGGGGTTCTGTCTCTAGCTTACGAATGGCACACAAACACAGACATGATGCAAAACAAACTTGTTTATTGAAAAACACTACCCCCTTGGGGACGGGATAGCTCAGTGGTTATTCTTCGTCGAACGCTCAGACAGCAACTATTGTTGTCTGTTATATGAGCGAAAATGCGTCACGCTGCCGTTAAGCGCCTGACAAGTCAGGTCCAGCGCATCCGACTTCGGCACAAGAGTTACCTTTTAAGTTCTTTCTGGAAAAAAGGCAGGAGAGTGGACCAAGAAGGCAGGAGAATGGACAAGAAGGAGGTGACAGGTAGAAAAGGAACAAGGCAGAAACAAAGAGAGTGATAGAAAAGAGGAAATTTCTAGCACAGAATTTCCAGAATGTGGAGTTGCTATTGATACTGATAGGCCCCCCGGCATCCCCACGGGGGTTAGCTCAGTGGTCAGAGCACTCACTTTCCCCAACCAATGTTAAGCAGTATCGAGCGTGGTGACTAAGTGGATGGGTGACTGTTTGCGTGCCTTGGTTTCAGTACAGTA
>CM054149.1:62498380-62508380 GCA_028751875.1 Rapana venosa | reverse complement strand
ACTACCACCACCATCCCCATCATCACCACCACCATCACCACCCTCACCACCACCATCACCACCATCATCCCCATCACCACCACCATCCCCACCACCATCCCCACCATCACCTCCACTACCACCATCACCACCATCATCAACACCCTCACCCTACCAGCCCCATCATCACCACCATTACCACCCTCACCACCACCCTCACCACCACCCTCACCACCATCACCACCCTCACCACACCACCACCACCACCCTCACCACCACCCTCACCACCACCCTCACCACACCCCACCACACCATCACCACCCCCACCACCTCACCACCACCCCACCACCCTCACCACCACCTCACAACCACCCTCACCACCACCCTCACCACCACCCTCACCACCACCATCACCACCTCACCACCCTCACCACCACCCTCACCACCACCCTCACCACCACCATCACCACCCTCACCACCACCCTCACCACCACCTCACCACCACCCTCACCACACCCTACACCACCACCATCACCACCCTCACCCACCTCACCATCACCACCACACCTCACCACCACCCATCACCACCCTCACCACCACCATCACCATCACCATCACCATCACCACCCCTCACCACCACCATCACCACCACCATCACCACCATCACCACCCTCACCACCACCATCACCACCCTCACCACCACCATCACCACCCTCACCACCACCATTCACCACCCTCACCACCATCACCACCCTCATCACCACCACCATCACCACCTTCACCACCACCCCTCACCATCACCACCACCATCACCATCACCACCACCATCACCACCCTCACCACCACCCTCACCACCACCCTCATCACCACCCTCACCACCACCATCCCCTTCACGAAGCAGAAACAGCGAAGTGGAGGAGAGAGGAAATGAAGAGGAAAGACAGGAGCAGACTGCCCTGACTAGATCACAGCATACACGCCCCCCCACCCCCACCCTCCTACCATCCCACCCTCGCACCCCCCCACCCCCATCCCCACCCCTGTCCCTCGCTAAGTGAGGCCCATCACCTTATCATGCCACTCTCACCTCACCCCCTCTCACCCCCCCCAAAAAAAAAAAACACCACCACTTCCCCTTCCTTCCTGTCGTTCATTTGTTTGTCTTTTCTCTTCACCTTTTTCACTGTCTGCCTGTCTGTCTGTTTTTGTTTCTCTCGATCTGTCTTTCTCAGTCTGTTTGTTTTTTTCCTCTCTGCTTGTCGGTCTGTCTGTCTGTCTCCGGTTTTCTCGGTATTTTTCTGTCTCTATTTGTCCTTGTTGGGGACGGGATAGCTCAGTGGTCAGAGCACACGCTTTCCCCCAGCTAAGGTTAAGCAGCATCGAGCGTGGTTACCAGTTGGATGGGGGACCGTTTGCGCGCTTTGGCTTCAGTACAGTTTCCCAGTTCACCCAGCTGTGAATGGGTACCTGCCATCTTTAGGGTTATGGAAGGTAAAGCAGCGAGGGAGAGGAGATGGGCGCCGCCCTCAATATGCTGGCCCCTAGAGAAGTGAGTTTTCTGATGCCTCGCTCCCCTACGAACACATAGGTTATGGGACTCCTTTACCTCTTTTTACCTTTCTTTTTATTTGCTATTTTTCGTTCTCTCTCCGGATCTGTCGTGTGTCTGCGTGTCTGTTTGTGTGTCTGTCTGTGTGTGTCTGTGTGTGTCTGTGTGTGTTGTTGTTGTTGTTCTTGTTCTTGTTGTTCTTGTTGTTGTCGCTTTGATTTTACGTCTGTTCACTCAAAGTGAAATTAGACGTGTGTGCACGCGTGTGTATGTGTGCGTGCGTATGTGTGTGTGTGTGTGTGTGTGTGTGTGTGTGTGTGTGTGTGTGTGTGCGCGTGCATGTGTGTGTACGCGCGCGTGTGTTTTGTTGTTGTTGTTGTTGTTGTTGCTTCGATTTATTACGTCTGTTCACTCAAAATATTAGACGTGTGTGCGCGTGTTTGTGTGTGTGTGCGTACGTGCGTGCGTGTGTGTGTGTTGTTGATGGTTTTGTTGTTGTTGTTGCTTCGATTTTACATCTGTTCACTCAAAGGGATATTAGAAGTGTGTGTGTGTGTGTGTGTGTGTGTGTGTTGTGTGTGTGTGTGTGTGTGTGTGTGTGTGTGTGTGTGTGTGTGTGTAAAGTTAGAATCTGTAAACCTTACTAGTGAACGGTTGCCTTTGCGTGAATGATTTGAACGCAAGCGTGTGTGTGTGTGTGTGTGTGTGTGTGTGTGTGTGTGTGTGTGTGTGTGTGTGTGTGTGTGTGTGTGTGTGTGTGTGGTGTGTGCTTGTGTGTGTATGTGTGTGTGTGTTTGTGTAAAGTGTGTAAAAAATGATTTGAACGCAAGCATTTTGATTTGTTTGCTTTATAAGATTCAGTGCTATAAGAATTCCATTTATCATTAATATCATCATCATCAGCAGCAGCAGCAGCAGCAGCAGCAGCAGCAGTAGCAGTAGCAGTAGTAGTAGTAGTAGTAGCATTATTATTATTATTATTATTATTATTATTATTATTATTAAAATATACACCGCTATCGGTCACGAACAAATTCTTCTGTACAACACGCAAACTTATCTTTTCTACTTCTAGTCCTATCATCTCGTATGATCATCAATACAGCTAACTGCATTATACATATATAAATATATATATATATATATATATATAAGAGAGAGAGAGAGAGAGAGAGAGAGAGAGAGAGAGGAGAGGAGAGAGAGAGAGAGAGAGAGAGAGAGAGAGAGAGAGAGGAGAGAGAGAGAGAGAGGGAGAGAGAGATATATATAGATATAGATTTATACACCACTCTCAGCTGACGGACAAATTCAGCAGTGTAGCACTCGACCCGCTATCTTCCCGCTTGAAACATCAAATGTCAGTATGTTTGTCCATCGTGTCCGACGATGACCTCCAAAACAGCAGAGGAGGCAGCTGCTGTTTTGCAAACTGGACAGAAATTTGATTATAGTGGAGATGCCTTGCCCACAGTACATCCCCACTCTCTCGGCCAAGTGGGCATAAGGACAGTCAGCGTTGGAGATGTTCTCCAAAGGCCAATCAGCCCCCAGGGCTGCAGCACATCATGACTGTGCAAGTCAAGCCTCCTAGTCAGAGAGTCATAGTCGATCACTAAAGACTAAGCTGTAAAGTGGAATTCCATGAGCGGGAAAGCCACTGGTCATACAGCCTCTCACTTTGCTGTTGTTGCCCCCAGCGTCAATGGTTTCATCAAGAACTGTGATAAAGCCCAGGTGCTGACGGCACATACTTAAGCTGTGTGATTCCCACTTATACTTTATTTATGACACATCAGAATCCCACCTCCAAAAGAAAGGACAGGCTAGCTCGTTACATGACCGCCTACCCCCCACCCCCCCCCCCCACCCACCCCACCCCCACTACCCCCCACCCACTACCCCCCCACCCCCCTCCCCACCCTCCCTCCTCTCTGTCCGGCCTGTGACTAAAAGAGCCAGGAGAAGGACAGAGGAGCCAGTGCTGCTTTCAGCGTCAGCTGGCCGTGCATGCTTCAGAGAGGTTGTGGGGTCCTGGCTTAGTCTTCAGTTCAGTGTTCAGTGATCAAAGCCCTTCCCACGCTGGAGTCCGCCTATTGTCATAATCCACTTTGAAAGCTCCTGGAGTGTGCGTGATGAGCGCCCGGTGATGTTTAGCGGCATTGATATTTATTTATTTGTTATTTTAAATGTTTTATTTATTTTTTTGTTTTTTTATTTATTATTTAGTTATGCATTCATTCGTTTATTCGTTTTTTATCGATGATAATGGAATAAGCACTCATGTGTGTTTTTACATTCAGTTCCCGTGTGTATGCAGTTTTGTAAATTTTGCCATCTCTTCCCACCGGCACACAAATGGCCTACTCTTCCGAAAAGAGGAACAGGATTTAACGTGTGCACAAGCGTGCGTTCGCACACGGGGCCTCGGTTTATAATCTCATCCGAAGGACTTTTGGAGAGAGAGAGGAGTCTGCACTGATGTTAACTCCAGGGGAAAATATCCCCTTGAACGAGGGTTCGAACCCGGGTTGTCAGATTGTCAGCGCAATGGTTTAACCACTAGGCTATCCCGTCCCACACATCGGGGCAACTGAGATGCTGTGTGGTGCATTGTGGAAGAGCTGGAACTTTGCGGATTTCATGTCTGTTTGCTACCAGATGTCAAGACAAATAAGCAGTCATGTTTTTAGAATAAAGGAAAGAAAACCACGTTAGGAAAATGGTAGACATTCACCGTTTCTTAATCAAACCCGTATCGTTGCGAATTTCTGTCAGCGAGCGAGGTCATTTATTGCCAGAAAGTCGTAATGAGTGTGGTATTCCATGTACATCTTTGTGTTTCACGCTTATCTATTTATTTATTTCATTATTTAGTTCATTATTTATTTCATTTGTATCGAAGATAATGAAATAAGCACTCGTGTGCTTTTTTACATCCAGTCCCCGCGTGTATGCGGTTTTGTAAATTTTGTCATCTGTTCCCACTGGCACACAAATGGACTACTCTTAGAAAAGTCGAAACAGAATTTAACGTGTGCGCAAGATGTTGTGCACACGGGACCTTGGTTTAAAGTCTCATGCGAAGGATTTTGGGGGAGAGTGGAGTCTGCACTGATGTTAACTCCAGAGGAAAAATCCTCTTGAAGGGGGTTCGAACCTGGGTCGTCAGATTGCGAGCACAGTGTTCTAACCGTTAGGCTATCCCGTCCCTAAGCTTGTGTCTATACGTCACTTATTGCAGAAAATCGTATTGAGTGTCAAGTCAAACTTTCAAGTCAAACTTTTATTTCCAGATGGTACATCTGCATCAGTGTAGTATTGCATGTACTTCGTTGTGTTTCACGCTTGTGTCTACACGTGTTCTCCTATATAGGACCCTCCTCCACCACCCAATAAGTCATAATGCACTGGAAGTCATGGTACTGTCAAAAGCAATAGTAACGGTGTCACCATAGCCTTTGCGGTTTCTAGGGAGCGAGGCGTCACAGGCTTCAGCTTCTCCAGGGGCCAGCATATTGAGGGCAGCTCCCATCTCCTCTCCCTCGCTGCTTCACCCTGTCTTTCCCTGAAGAGGGCAGGTAACCATTTACAGCTGGGTGAACTGGGGGATTGTACTGAAGCCGAGGCGCGTGTGTGGTCACTCATCCTATTCACTCAATAGCTAGGCTTAACGCTGCTGGATTGTCAATATTTTATTTAATTGAAAACAAATACTAATCAATACAATACAAACACAGATTAAAAACCAGACAATTGTATACAGATTATTTGCAAATTGAAATGCTACCCTCCAAGAAATGACAAAAGGAGAAATGGACGAATATGGCATTAGAAAAGGTGGTCAGGATAAAGGGTTGGGTATTATTAAACGCCTTTTAAAGCAACAGGAAACAAAATTACCCTTGATATTTCAGTAAAAAGAGAAAAAAAGCTTAAAGTTTTATAATCGCTCAACATCTCAAATCAACAACCTGACCCCTACCTGCCTGAAATGACTCGTAGAAGAAAACAGTGGGTCAGATGCAATGTGACATATTTCGTGGTGGAGAGTCACATAGTTATATGCCTGTGAGTAACCAACTGTAAGCTTTGGTGAACTGAAATAGTTCTCTGTTTTTTATGCCACAGTTTCGGCGAAAACTGCACCTAGCTTTCTGCCTTTCAGATACCTGTACCAGTGTATTAAAACCTGCAGCCTGCTTTCTGTCTTCTCAACACCTGTACCACTGTTTGACCAAAACTGCAGCCTTCTTTTTGCCCACTAAATAATACCTGTGCTACTTTTTAACAAAACTGCAGCCTGTTTTTGCTCTTCAAATACCTGTGCTACTTTTTTAACAAAACTGTAGCCTGTTTTTTTTCTCTCAAAAAACTTGTGCTACTTTTTAACAACACTGCAGCCTGCTTTCTGTCTTCCCAATACCTGTACCACTGTTTGACCAAAACTGCAGCCTGTTTTTTGCCCTCCAAATACCTGTACCACTATTTTAACCCAAAAAAACCCAACAAACTGAAGCCCGCTTTCTGTCCTCCCAATAGCTGTTCCAGCTAAAAGCCTGTTTCAGCCCAAAGTTCTGACCATGAGGTCACGGGTGTGGGCACTACTACTGCTGCTGGCTCATGTGGGGGTCAGCGTCACTGGAGGTCACAGCCCCGGCCTTCACACGGAGGGACACCGGCAGGGGAGGGGGGTGGAGGGGGTGGGGGTGCTGTTTGAAAGAGACAGCAGGTCAGCCATTCAGTGTGTGGCCTGGTGCATGAGTGTTGCCAGGTGCACTGCCGTCACCTTCACCTCCTCCCCCTCTCCCCGGTGCCGGGGCCATGCTGCTGTGACCACATCCACATCCGCATCCACATCTACATCTACATCCGCATCTACATCTGCATCAGCATCAACGACAGTGTGGCTTCTGCCTCACCAAGGTAGTGACCTCTTCCGTCTTGTGCTGTGCAGTTGGTCTGTCTGTCTGTGCTGTTTGTCTGTCTGTGTAGTTGGTCTGTATGTCTGTGCAGTTGGTCTGTATTTCTGTGCTGTTTGTCTGTCTGTCTGTGCTGTATGTTTGTCTATATGTCTGTTCTGCAAGTCTGTATACTTGTTCTGTGAGCCTGTCTGTCTGTATGTCTATCTGTCTGTCTGTATGTTTGTTCTTTGAGTCTGTTCGTCTGTCTGTTTTCTTATGTCTGTCTGTATGTCTGTTCTTTGATGTTTGTATGTCTGTCTGTTTGGTGTGTGTGTGTCTGTCTGTATTGTTGTTCTGTTCTGTGAGCCTGTCTGTATGTCTGTTCAGTAAATCTGCCTGTCTGTCTGTCTGTTTAGTGGCGTTTGTCTGTATGTATGCTCTGTGATGTTATCAAGAGCGAAAGAGTAGTTAGTAATTTAGCACTGTATTTGTATAAGTCATTCAAAAGACTTAGCACATATCCATAATCGGTTTATTTGCAAGGTAGTACAAATGCTACTGCATGTGATTATGCTTTTATCCATTGTACTTAACTGAATAATCTTTTGCTTGGTCATAACAGTTCTTGCCTAGATGGTTTGTTAGCATGAGCTATTGTTCTTTTTTTCACAAAACCTAAATCCTAGAAATTCTGAAAATGTACACGAAATTTGCTCTATTGATTTTGACATTGATATTCTTAAGGCAAACCTAGTTGCTAGTTGCGATGATTGTATAAAGCGACTATTTCTCAAACATACCCTCTTCAGGTTTTCTATCATTGACTTTGGAGTCCATCTTTTGCTAAACTATGCATTAAAAGCTTAGCTTCTGTGAACTGCAAAACCTTTTTGAGTGTGAGAAATGTCTAGGTGTAATGAATGACACCGTCTGCTATCACAGTGTGGTTGGAGAAGAACTGCAGCAGCAACGCGCAGTGCGGGGACTTCAACAACAGGGAGTGTGTCGACGGCTTGTGCCTCTGTAGCCCTGGCTATTACTTCTCTCATTCCCTCAACTCCTGCATCACAGGTAAGGATCTGTTCTGGACTGGTACGTGGGTCGGTTGGCTAGCTGGCTGGCTGGTTGATTGGTTGTTTGGTTGGTTGGCTGTCTAGTTGGTTGATTGGTTGAGTGGACGGCTGGCTGGCTGGCTGGCTGGTTCGCTGGCTAGCTGGTGGGTGGGTGTGCCTATGGTTCGTTAGTTTAAAGGGTAGTTAGTTGAAAACAGCTGTATACACAAGCCTGTCCTCCATTGTAAACGTGTTATCTCACCGATAATCCCATGAAGAACGATTTTGAGAGTGCATGCCTAGTTTGTTTATCCCCCTAGCTATTAAACGGTGAGAACCCGCCATCACCATTATCAACAAGAACAAGGCCCAGACCTGTGAGTTCTGAAGAGATGTATTTTGAAGAGGGGGGGGGGGGGATCAGCGGTCAGACCCTGAAGTGCTGACGTGAGGGCTAGTAAGAACAAGGTAAAAGAGGTACAGGTGTCCCATAACCTATAAGGTCGTAGGGGAGCGAGGCGTCACAGATCTCAGCTTCTCTAGGGCCAGCATATTGAGGGCAGTGCTCATCTCCTCTCCCTCGCTGCTTTACCTTCCCTGACCCTAAAGAGGGCAGGTACCCATTTACAGCTGGGTGAACTGGGGGACTGTACTGAAACCAAGGCACACAAACGGTCACCCATCCACTTGGTAACCACGCTCGATGCTGCTTAACATTGGCTTAGGGAAAATCAAGTGCTCTGACCACTGAGCTATCCCGTCCTCAGTAAGTACACACTAAGGTGTAATGTGTCTGATGGTGCCTTTGCTGCTGTGACATAACTTCCCCTGTAGGTGACACTGTCCCCCCACCCCCACCCCGCCTTGAAAATCCTTCATAGAAGAGTAAAAGCAGGGTATGGTGTTCCAATGCAGATGCACAACCCAGCACGCAGACATCGGTCACACTCCTCCCTGTCTGAGGTAAGGGCAGCCCAGCTGTGGCTGGTAGCAAGAACGACACGAACATGCCCAGCATGCAGGCCGTCCCCTGAAGAAGTGCGGGCTGCGCTAGGTTCAACCTGCCTGAACAATGTGAAAAAAAAAGCCAGTTTAAGGAGGAATGAACATCCTCTTGACTCCATGCATGACTGTGCCGGCAGGTTGCGCCCAAGAGAACTACCACCCCAAGTTGCTGGCCTATCCGGGCTACCTCATCAGGGGATACAACCTGCAGTGTCTGAAGCCCACCACACCTGGCAGCTGTCTGCAGGCCTGCAGACAGAATGCAGATGTCCGCACGTGCGACATGATCGATGAGGGCGCCACCTACACCTGCTGTCTACAGACTGTGACCAGACACGAGGTCCCAGCCAGCGCCTGGGGAACTTCCGAGGACATCACCCACTTCCAGAAGACGTGTGCCTAGAAGGGAGCGGCTATGTGGGGGTAGAACTCTAGCCATTGACGTGCAGAAGACGTGTGCGTAGGTATATATATATACGCGCTTTGATTTGTCTTTGCAAGATATAGCGCTATATAAGTTCCATTTCTCTTCTTCTTCTTCTTCTTCTTCTTCTTCTTCTTCTTCTTCTTATTATTATTATTATTATTATTATTATTATAGAGGGGAGGGGTCGGAGGACTGCAGCCACTTAACTTGCAGAGGACTTGTACCTAGATAGAGAGGGGAGGGTTGTGCCAGTCCCAGTTACTGAAGGCGCTTTGCAGTGGTAGGGTGTTGGACAACCAGTCAGGATTACCGCAGGCCTTTGGCAGTACATTTATTTAGGGCTTTGGCGTACAGTTAGCACAGGGATTTGGAGATACAGTTATCACAGGGCTTTGGAGATACAGTTATTACAGGGGTTTGGAAGTAGTTATTGCATGGTTTTGGAAATACAATTACCACAGGGCTTTGGAGATCCAGTTATTACAGAGCTTTGGAAATACAGTTATCTCAGGGCTTTGGAAATACGGTTATTACATGACTTTGGAAATACATTTATCCAGGACATTGGAAATACATTTATACAGGACATTGGAAATACAGTTATTACAGGACACTGGAAATACAGTTATACAGGACACTGGAAATACAGTTATACAGGACACTGGAAATACAGTTATACAGGACACTGGAAATACAGTTACACAGGACATTGGAAATACAGTTATACAGGACATTGGAAATACAGTTATTTCAGGATATTTGAAATAGTTATTACGGGATTTGGACAGTATAGTAATGACAGTACTTTGGCAAATCACTTATTACAGACTGTTGGTGGCACAGTTATCACAGGGGTTGACAATGTGGCTATTATAGAGAAGTCCTGGCAAAATTCTGTAGAAATAAGCCGCTCTGATAGGAACCATATACATGTGTATGTATATGTATATATATATATATATATATATATATATATATATATATATATAATATATAAAATATATATATATATATATATAATATATATATATATATATATATATATATATATATATATATATATATATGCCGTCAGCACCTGGGTTTT
>CM054149.1:62433380-62493380 GCA_028751875.1 Rapana venosa | reverse complement strand
TTTGTTGCTTTACAAGATTCAGCGCTATATAAATTCCATACATTATTATTATTATTATTATTATTATTATTAACATCCTGGGGGCAGATCACAACATTTGGAAGAAACTGTACGTTTGAAATGTAAGACCTGTCTTTGGGTATGGAGTAGCGGCATGGGCGACTGTGTCAGAATCCAACCTTGACACGTCCTTGCCTCCGCTCTTGTTGCCCTGCAGAAGTCCCCTGAGCACACCGTCATCCAGTGGCTTCCTTCACACTGCAGCGTCAAGGGGAATTGCCTCAGGGGCAGGTGGCAGAATCACTAATGTGGAACTTAGTGAAGATGTGATGTCTCAATCTGCTGTGTCCAGTCCTCAGTCTCACAATGGCCACTTAGTCTTCACCGGGAGCGAGGAAGTAGTTGTCCGTACTGTTAAAATTAGGGTGCTGCTGAAGCCACCTTTTTTTTCCTTTGGAATAGTTCCTCCAGACCTGTTCAACACACCCAAACCTGAGGGCTGATATCTGCCCTACCAACTTGCTGATGAGAGATAAGCTCATTGGGCCATTGGGAGCCTTGGGCGTTCCATGACATTTGTCGGGGTCTCTGGAGTTGTCTGAGTTTTCACGAAAACAAAATGAACTCATTCAAAACGCATTCATTCATTCATTCATTCTCTCTCTGTCCCTCTGTCTCTCTGTCTCTCTGTCTCTCTGTCTCTATGTCTCTCTCTCTCTCTGTCTCTCTCTCTCTCTGTCTGTCTCGCTCTGTCTCTCTCTCTGAATCTCTCTATGTCTCTCTCTCTGTCTCTCACTCACTTCTTCAGGTCACTTTCATATAGCATCAATATTATTGTCTAATAGAAACTCATAATTGTTATTGAATTGCATTACCAGCTATTTAAGCATGCTTATTAATTGTACATATTGTTATATATCGATATCCTATTATTTTGTTGGTTCATTCTAAGGATTGATTTTGATTTTCATTGCATTTTTACGGGTTTTGCTAATGCCCTTAGTATTTGTTGTTCTCTTCTTTGATCATATAAAGTATCTCCAAGCTGTCGATCATTGAATATGTATGCGTACTGTGTGTGCACGTGAGAGTAGACATATATATATGTATATAATATATATATATATAGAGAGAGAGAGAGAGAGAGAGAGAGAGAGAGAAAGAGAGAGAGAGAGAGAGAGAGAGAGAGAGAGAGAGAGAGAGAGAGAGAGAGAGAGAGAGAATGAATGAATGAACGAATTTTATTTGACAAAAGCTACAAGCCCATCAGTCAAAGGGGGTAATTGTAAGTAACATATTAACATAGGAATGAATATGAAAAGGACATGAGTAATAATCCAAAGTCCAGATAAATGCCAACCAATATTTTCAGTTATTACGTATAGGATCCGTTTCATTCATAGTCTGCTTACGTTTATCTAGAGCCTGCGTTATATATATTGCTTAAGATTTAAGCTCGGACATATTATTTGAAGATAACACCTTTTGTACAAGATTGGTGGACCTGTTGGTTGGGTTTGTCAAAAAAGCAATTTTTTGGCGAATGTCATGATAAGTTCTACAAGCAAACAAAAAATGAAATTCGTCTTCTTCTTCTTCTCCACATGCTGGACAAGAGTTGTTGTCTGTCTCTGCTGTAATATACCATTGTTTGCAGTTCAAAAGACCACACAATCTTAGCCTAAATTTTAGTAAATTACTTCGAAGCCTTTTATTAGTTAACGATATCAGATACTGTTCTGGACCAAACGCATCTTTAAAGGAGCTATACCAAGTGTATTTTTCACTAGACATTAACTGTTCATGCCAGTTTTGATGAAAACATGAAATAAGTCTATCTTTCAATTCTCTAACAAACTGTTCTTCATAACCCACCCCCTGGCATAGCCAAACAATATCAAATCCATTTATCGTCAAAAGATCTTTTACTTTAGTCGCCCAGTTTACTTTACCATTATTATGTTGTATAAGCAGCATCTCGTATGCTTGTCTGTTTATTCTTAACATAGGAAGCCTGATAAGTTTAATCCAGTATTTAATGCATTTAGTTATGGTTCTTATATAAAAGGGGTAAGAGAGAGAGAGAGAGAGAGAGAGAGAGAGAGAGAGAGAGAGAGAGAGAGAGAGAGAGAGAGAGAGAGAGAGAGAGAGAGAGAGAGAGAGAGAGAGAGAGAGAGATGGGTAAATAAGTATGGAGGGTAAATAAGTATGGACGGCAAGCTGTTACCCATGCAGCAGAACCCCCCCCCCCCTTCCCCCCGCCCCCCCCCCCCCCCATCCCCTCTCCGCGTCGCTGGAATGGTCCATTGGAAAGGCAATCACCGATACACATGGTTCCAGTGCCGTCGCAGGAGTTGCCAGAACGATGCTGTATACAGCTCTTCAGATCCGACCGACCTCCGGGATGGTGTCTAAACACGACACCTGAGTGCATGCTGGGTTTTTCTTTTACTTTGCCATCCGTTCCCACTGGCACACAACGGCCTACTCTTCCAAAGGCAGAACGGGATTTAACGTGTGCTCAAGATGTTCTGCATGCGTTCGCACACAGGGCTTCGGTTTATAGTCTTATCCGAAGGATGCATCCATGCACTCATACATGCATGAGTGCGTGAGTGTGTGTGTGTGTGCGTGTATGCGTGTGTGTGCGTGTGTGTGCTTAGGTGTGTGCGTGTGCCCTTGTGTGTTGTGTCTGTGTGTGTGTCTGCGTGTGTCTGCGTGTATAGTGTGTGTGTGTAGTGTGTATGTGTGCGTGTGTGCGTGTGTGTATGTGTGTGCGTGCGCGCGCGCGTGCGCGCGCGTGTGTGTGTGTTGTGTGTGTAGTTCTTCAGTTTAACTTCCTTCCACTAGATAGTGATATCAGACGTGTGTGTGTGTGCATGTGTGTGAGCGTGTATGAGTGTGTGTATGAGAGAGAGAGTGTGTGTGTGTGTGTAGTGCGTGGTGAGTTTGTGTGTGTGTATGTGAGAGAGAGAGAAGAGAAATGAAAGAGAGAAAGAATGAATGAAAGAAAGAGTATATGTGTGAAACTGTGAGCGCGTGCGCATCAGTGCATGCGTGCGTGCGTGCGTGAGAGAGAGAGAATGTGCATGTATAGGTATGAGTGTATGTAAGTGTGGGTGGGTGCGGGTGTGTGGGTGTGGGTGTAAGCGTGTGTATGTGTACGCATGTTACACACACGCACAGATACACGCACACACACGCACGCGCACACACATACACACACATGCAACAATATAACTAGAAAGAAAGTGACAGACAGATAGAAAGAAGACAGACAGAAAGACAAACAGAAAGACAGACAGACAGACGGACAGACAGACGGACAAACAGACAGACAGACCGACGTGTATACAGCTATAGAGTTTAATTCATCCCCCACCCCCCACCCCCCACCCCAAAAAGGGTCATCATATTAATTCCGAAACATTTCTTTGTCGAAGGCAAGACATTTGCGCTGTCAGCATAGATTTTAGAGTAAAGCCAAAGTAAAACAAAAACAGAAAACCTCCTCCAATGCGAGGAAAACTGCCCAGTAAGGAAACCAGACTTGTTCCCGAAAGCCTTTCTGAGATGAAAGGGGGAAGTTCTTGTCAGGAGAAATCACGCTGAAAATGTCAGCAACCCCCCAAACTTCTTCTTTTTTGTTGTTGTTGTTGCTGAAAATGCTAAAACAAAAATGAAAAAGTAAAAGAAAAACAAACAAACAAAAAACTCCCTCTCTGTGAGACCGTGACATCTTAAAACACACTAGAGAAGAAGAAGAAGAATTGCGAAGAATTGCGAAGAATTGCGACGAAGAAGAAGAATTGCGTAGAAGAATTGCGACGAAGAAGAAGAAGAAGAAGAAGATGATGAAGAAGAAGAAAGAGAAATAACAAGAAGAAGAAGAAGATCAACAACAACAACAAGAGCAGCAGCAACAACAACAACAACAACAACAATAATAACATCAGCAACAGCAGCAACAATAACAACAACAGCAGCATAAACAACAGCTAGAGGGAGAAGAATAAGGTGGAAGAGAAGAAGGAGAAGGAGAAAGGGGATGGTTAAGTTTAGGAGGAGGAGGAGGAGGTGAAGAAGAATGGGGAGATTGACACAATACGGAGGAGGAGGAGCAATAAGAACAAATAAAGAAAAGGAACAGGAGGAAACGAAAGAAAGAAAAAGAAAAACAGAAAAAATAGATGAAGAAGAAGAATTGCGAAGAAGAAGAATTGTAAAGAAGAAGAATTGTGAAGAAGAAGAATTGCAAAGACGAAGAAGAAGAAATGCAAAGAAGAAGAAGAAAAAGATATGTGAAGAAGAAGAATTGCAAAGAAGAAGAAGAATTACAAAGAAAAAGAAGAAGAATTGCGAAGAAGAAGAAGAATTGCAAAAAAGAAGAAGAATTGCAAAGAAAAAGAAGAAGAATTGCGAAGAAGAAGAAGAAGAAGAAGAAGAAGAATTGCAAAAAAGAAAAAGAATTGCAAAAAAGAAGAAGAAAAGAACAAGAACAAGAACAAGAATTGCAAAAGAAGAAGAAAGAAGAAGAAGAAGAAGAAGAAGAAGAAGAAGAAGAAGAAGAAGAAGAAGAAGAAGAAGAAGAAGAAGAAGAAGAAGAAGAAGAAGAAAAAACAAGAAAAGAACAAGAAAGCAACAACAACAACAATAACATCAGCAACACAGCAACAATAACAACAAAAGCAGCATTAACAACAGCTAGAGGGAGAAGAATAAGGTGGAAGAGAAGAAGGAAAGGAGAAAGGGGATGGTTAAGTTTAGGAGGAGGAGGAGGAGGAGGTGAAGAAGAATGGGGAGATTGACACAATACGGAGGAGGAGGAGCAATAAGAACAAATACAGAAAAGGAACAGGAGGAAACGAAATAAAGAAAAAGAAAAACAGAAAAAAGAGATGAAGAAGAAGCTTTTACGAAGAAGAAGAATTTCAAAAAAGAATAATTGCGAAGAAGAAGAATTGCGAAGAAGAAGAAGAATTGCAAAGAAGAAGAATTGCAAAGAAGAAGAAGAATTGCAAACAAGAATTGCAAAGAAGAAGAATTGCGAAGAAGAAGAAGAATTGCGAGAAAGAAGAAGAAGAATTGTGAAGAAGAAGAAGAAGAGGAAGAAGAAGAAGAGAGAAGAAGAAGAAGAGAACAACAACAACAAGAAGATAATCAGCAGCAGCAAAAAAGAAAGAAATAAAAAGGTAATACAAATGGGGGGGGGAGAGAAATAAAAAGAAGACGGATGGAAAGACAGTCAGAGAGTTATAAAAAAACAAACAAAGAGTAAATAAACAATAAAGAATGACATACAGACAGACACACACGTAGACGGACACACAGACAAAGAGGCAGGCTGGCAACGAGAGACAGACAGTCAGACACACAGACAAACAATGAAGAAAGAGACAACCTTTTAAAAGAAAGACGTGTGTCAAATAAAAGCAAAGGGAATATCAAATTTAACCCCGCATGGATTTTCCTTCCATATAGAGCTCTGTGTTCTGTCCAGCTGTCTTCCTGGTTTCGTTATTTTTCTTTCTTTGTCTATGTCTCCATTAATCGTTCGTTTCTGTCTGTCAAAGAGATGAATTGGCGGTTGATTCATCATCTTGAAAAGAAAAAGTTATGTTTTATTTTAGGACCTGATTTACTGTCAGCCAGCATTGCCTTTCATTTCGTTTGAAATCAACAGCCACTGACATGATTATGTCTGAAATGTCAAATTCATCAAATGAGTAAATGAGAAGACCCATTCTCTAACAAGGAGAGGGAGGATAAAACAGCTACTGTCCATGTAGGTGTGATTATGATTGTCTAACTGTCTTTTCATGTATATGCAATCATGTCTGCCACTTATGTTTTCATGTAGGTATGATCAGGATTGTCTACCAGTGTTTTCATGTAGGTATGATCGTGATTGTCTACCTCTTTCTATGTACGTATGATCAGGATTGTCTACCTCTTTCTATGTAGGTATGATCATTATTGTCTACCTGTCTTTCTATGTAGGTATGATCATAATTCTCTACCTGCCTTTTCATGTAGGTATGATCACGATTGTCTACCTCTTTCTATGTAGTTATGATCAGGATTGTCTACCTCTTTCTATGTAGGTATGATCAGGATTGTCTACCTCTTTCTACGTAGGTATGATCAAGATTGTCTACCTCTTTCTATGTAGGTATGATCAGAATTGTCGACCTGTCTTTCCATATAGGTATGATCATGATTGTCGACCTGTCTTTCCGTGTAGGTATGATCAGGATTGTCTACCTGTCTTTCCATGTAGGTATGATCAGAATTGTCGACCTGTCTTTCCATGTAGGTATGATCAGGATTGTCGACCTGTCTTTCCGTGTAGGTATGATCAGAATTGTCGACCTGTCTTTCCATGTAGGTATGATCAGGATTGTCGACCTGTCTTTCCATGTAGGTATGATCAGGATTGTCGACCTGTCTTTCCATGTAGGTATGCTCAGGATTGTCGACCTGTCTTTCCATGTAGGTATGATCAGGATTGTCGACCTGTCTTTCCATGTAGGTATGATCAGGATTGCTATCTATCTTTTATAGATCTTTGCTTCCACGGGTTATTGCCATGAAGAAGAGAGAGCACTGTGTGGACATTAGTATTCTGACGAGATTTCTAGTGAGATGAGTTTTCTGAGGGCGGAGATAGGGGAACGGGGGGGGGGGGGGGGGGGGGGGGGGGGGGGGGGATAGCGCTGACATCTTGTCAGGAATCAGCAGGGGACATAACTGGGTACGTCTTCTGTGGCACCTGGATATGAGCATCAATATGGGATGAAGTGGTGTCAGCACTGAGATTACCTCCCCTCTATCTTTACCTCATGACTGACCTGGCAAAAAAGAGATGTTCTATGGCAGGTGTGTTCTTTGGCAGGAGCGTTCTATGGCAGGTGTGGTCTATGGCAGGTGTGTTCTATGGCAGGTGTGTTCTATAGCAGGTGTGGTCTATAGCAGGTGTGTTCTATGGCAGGTGTGTTCTATAGCAGGTGTGTTCTATAGCAGGTGTGTTCTATGGCAGGTGTGTTCTATGGCAGGTGTGTTCTATAGCAGGTGTGTTCTATGGCAGGTGTGTTCTATAGCAGGTGTGTTCTATAGCAGGTGTGTTCTATGGCAGGTGTGTTCTATGGCAAATGTGATCTATGGCAGGTGTTTTCTATGACAGGTGTGTTCTATGGCAGATGTGTTCTATGGCAGGTGTGTTCTATGGCAGGTGTGCTCTATAGCAGGTGTGTTCTATAGCAGGTGTGTTCTATGGCAGGTGTGTTCTATGGCAAATGTGATCTATGGCAGGTGTTTTCTATGACAGGTGTGTTCTATGGCAGGTGTGTTCTGTGGCAGGTGTGGTCTATGGCAGGTGTGGTCTATGGCAGGAGTGTTCTATGGCAGGTGTGGTCTATGGCAGGTGTGGTCTATGACAGGTGTGGTCTATGGCAGGAGTGTTCTATGGCAGGTGTGGTCTATGGCAGGTGTGGTCTATGACCGTATGACAGACCAAGGAAGAAGACCAGGAAACTATAAAAGAAAGGAAGAAATAAAGATAGAAAGAAAGAGAGAAAGATAGACAGATAGATAGATAGATAGATAGATAGATAGATAGATAGATAGATGACAGACAGATAGATAGATAGAAGATAGGTAGATAGATAGATGGATAGACAGATAGATAGATAGATAGATAGATAGATAGACAGATAGATAGATAGATAGATAGGTAGATAGATAGATGGATAGATAGATAGATAGATAGATAGAGATAGATAGATAGATAGATAGATGAGAGATAGATAGATAGATAGATGATGATGGATGAGAGATAGATAGATACATAGATAAAGATAGTAGACAGATAGATAGATAGATAGATAGATAGATAGATAGTAAATAGATAGATAGATAGATAGATAGATATACAGAAGATAGATAGATAGGATAGATGGATAGTTAAAAGAAAGAAAGAAAGAAAAACGAAAGAAAGAAAGTAAAAAACAAAAGGAAAGAAAGTGAGAAAAGAAAGTAAAATAGAAAGAAAGAAAGAAAGAAAGAAAAGCAAAGAAAATAAGAAAGTAAAAAAGACAGAAAGAAAGAAAGAGAAGGGGAAAAAATGAGAAAAAAAGTAAAAAAGAAAGAAAGAAAGAAAGAAAGAAAAGAAAGAAAAAAGAAAGTAAGTAACAAAAAAAGAAAGAAAGAATGGCAAAAGGAAGAAAAGAAGAAAGTAAAAAAAAAGAAAATGAAAGAAAGAAAGGAAGGAAGAAAAAACGAAAAAAAAAAAGATAACACAACTTTTAGAAGAAAAATATATGACGGTGATCTAAGGAAAAGAAATGTCACATTTTCTCTGACTGAATTTCCCTTCACATTTCCTGAAGTTTGTGTTCTCTTTCACAATTCGTATTTCTTTTTCTTCTTACTCTCTCCTTCTCTCTCCTTTTCTCTCTCTTTCTACTCCTCTCTCTCTCTCTCTCCTTCTTTCTCCTCTTCTCTTCCCCTCATCCTCTCTCTCTCTCTCTCTCTCTCTCTCTCTCTCTCTCTTCTCCTCTCTCTCTCTCTCTCTCTCTCTCTCTCTCTCTCTCTCTCTTCTTCTCTCCTCTCTCTCTCTTCTCTCTCTCTCTCTGTCCTCTCTCTCCTCTCTTCTCTCTCTCTCTCTCTCTCTCTCTCTCTCTCTCTTCTCTCCTCCTCTCTCTTCTCTTCTCTCTCTCTCTCTTCTCTTCTCTCTCTCTTCTCTTCTCTCCTCTCCTCTCTCTCTCTCTCTCCTCCTCTCTCTCTCTCTCTCTCTCTCTCTCTTCTCTCTTCTCTCTCTCTCTCTCTCTCCCTCTCTCTCTCTCTCTCTCTCTCTCTCTCTCTCTCCTCTCTCTCCTTCTCTCTCTCTTCTCTCTCTCTCTCTCTCTCTCTCTCTCTCTCTCTCTCTCTCTCTCTTTTCTTGTGTGTTTTCTTTCTTCTTCATCCATGTCTCATGTCTACTTCTAACGGCGACAACCATTATTCTCCAATGCAAAGTTTCAGTTAAAAATCGAATTCAAACAAGAGAGAGAGAGAGGGGGAGAGAGAGAATCGAATGAACCCGAACTCGAGAGAGAGAGAGAGAGAGAGAGAGAGAGAGAGAGAGAGAGAGAGAGAGAGAGAGAGAGAGAGAGAGGAAGAGAGAGAGAGTAGAATTGAATTCAATTGAATAAATGTTGTTTATTCAGGGTTATGGCATAAGCAAACACGCTGTTTTACAACCAGGCCTCTGAGAGAGAGAGAGAGAGAGAGAGAGAGAGAGAGAGAGAGAGAGAGAGAGAGAGAGAGCAGAGAGAAAGAGATACGAGAGCGAGAGAGAAGAGATAGAGACAGAAGAAAGAGAGACAGAGAGCGATAGAGAGAGATAGAGACAGGGATAAAGAGAGACAGAGCGAGAGCGAATAGAGACAGAGTAAGAGAGACAGAGACGAAGAGAAGAGAGAGACAGAGAAAGCGATGGAGAGAGATAGAGACAGATAGAAAGAGAGACAGAGAGCGATAGAGAGAGATAGAGACAGAGATAAAGAGAGACAGAGAGCGAGAGAGAGAGAGGCAGAGACAGAGAAAAGAGATACAGAGAGCGAGAGAGAGAGATAGAGACAGAGGAGCGATAGAGAGAAGACAGAGACAGAGAGAAAGAGAGACAGAAGAGACAGAGCAAAAAAGAGAGAGACAGAGAGCGATAAGGAGACAGAGACAGATAGAAAGGAGAGACAGAGAGCGATAGAGAGAGAGAAGAGACAGAGAGACAGAGAGCGATAGAAAGAGAGACAGAGACAGAACAGAGAGAAAGGAGGACAGAGAGCGATAGAGAGAGACAGAGACAGAGAGAAAGAGAGACAGAGAGAGACAGAGACAGAAAGAAAGAGAGACAGAGAGCGATAGAGACAGAGAGAAAGAGAGACATAGAGCGATAGAGAGAGAGACAGAGACAGAGAGAAAAGAGAGATAGAGAGCGATAGAGAGAGGTAGAGACAGAGAGAAAGATAGACAGAGAGCAATAGAGACAGACAGAGACAGAGAGAAAGAGAGACAGAGAGCAATAGAGACAGACAGAGACAGAAAGAGAGACAGAGAGCAATAGAGGACAGACAGAGACAGAGAGAAAGAGAGACAGAGAGCAATAGAGAGAGACAGAGAGACAGGAGAGAGATAGAGACAGAGACAGAGAGACAGATAGAGACACACAGAGAGACTCAAGACAGAGAGAGAGGATAACAATAACAAAAATGAATAGGACATGTCATTTTCTGGGGGAAAATAAGACTAAGTACAAGACAAATTTTTCACATCCAGCCTCAGGGGAGAGAGAGAGAGGGAGAGAAAAGGGGGGAAAAGAGAAGGAGAGAGAGGGGGGGGGGAAGAGAGGGAGAGAGGGGGGAGAGAGAACTCTGAAATGATTAATGTACATGGGCCCTGGGCCACAATACATTTGTTGGGCTTGGGTTGAAACATTGGGTTCAGTCGTATCATTGTCAAAGCAAATGCACAAACAAGTAATGGTCTATGACTGATTAAACAAGAAAACCACAAATTGTTCTATTTTATGATTATAAACCTTAAATCAACCATAACCCAATCACAAAAAGTAGATGATATCTGTAATGATTTATGACTGCTTAAAGGAAAAAAAACCCATACAAGTTATTCTATTTCGCGATTATAAACCTTAAATTAACCACAACCCAACTATTACAAAGAAGATGATATCTAAGAAAAATAGAACATATTGATCATGCATCAAATCGTAGCAGTTATTGAATAAAGCGCTTGATCCAACGTTGTTTTCCTATTGTTAATAGAAATGAAAAATATGTTTAGACAAACTAGAGAGAGTGAGAGGGAAAGGGAGAGAGAGAGAAAGAACGAGACAAAGAGAGAGAGAGAGAGAATAGAGAGAGAGAGTAGAGAGAGAGAGAGAGAGAGAGAAAGAGAGAGAGTGAGAGAGGAGAGAGAGAAGAGAGGAGAGAGAGAGCAACAGACAGAGACAGGGCGAGACAGAGAGAAACAGAGAGAGATTGAGACAAACAGAGAGGAAGGAGAGACAGAGGCAGACAGAGAGACAGAGACAGACAGATAGAGAGAGAGAAAGAAAGAGAGAAAGACAGACAGACAGACAGACAGAGACAGAGCAAGACAGAGAAAAACAGAGAGAGACAGAGACAAACAGAGACAGACATAGATAAGGAGAGTCAGAGAGAGAGAGAGAGAGAGAGAGGAGAGAGAGAGAGAGAGAGAGAGACAGACAGACAGACAGACAGACAGACAGACAGACAGAGACAGACAGACAGAGACAGACAGAGACAGAGAGACAGACAGACAGAGACAGAGAGACAGAGAGCAGTTGTCTATGAGGCAGGAGAGTGATTGCCTGCTGCCTGTGTTAAGAGAGATAGAGAGTGACAGAGAGAGCGACAGAGAGATTTTCGATGATTTTATTGCATAAAGCTTTCGCTTATTGCAATGGGAAGGCGTTGGAAAGCGACAGAGATGAGAGACAGAGAGAGAGACAGAGAGCGACAGAGAGAGAGAGACAGAGAGAGAACAATTTGAACAATTTGAACTTTTTAAAAAATTTCAGAGGGTAGTAGATTAAGCATTAAATGCAATTTTTTACATCCAACCCTCAAAATGATAAGAAATAAATAGATAAATAACAAGAGAAATTATGCATATTGACATAGAATTGCATGGGAAACAATACACACACAGACGCACACACACACACACATACTGGAAGGCAAGCGAGAGAGACAGAGAGTGACAGAGAGAGACAGAGAGAGAACAATGTGAACAATTTGAATATTTTTTTTATATTTTTCAGAGGGTAGTAGATTATGCATTATATGCATTTTTTTTACATCCAGCCCTCAAAATAATAATAAATAAATAGATAAATAAGAAGAGAAATTATGCATATTGACCTAGAATTGCATGGGAAACAATACACACACAGACGCACACACACACACCACACACACACACACACACACATACTGGAAGGCAAGCGAGAGAGACAGAGTGACACAGAGAGAGACAGAGAGAGAACAATTTGAACAATTTGAACATTTTTTTTATTTTTCAGATAGGGTAGTAGTTTAAGCATTACATGCATTTTTTACATTCAGCCCTCAAAATAATAATGCATAAATGAATAAATAAGAAGGGAAAATATGCATATTGACATAGAATTGCATGGAAAACAATACACACCAGACGCACACACACACACACAACACACACACACACACACACATACTGGAAGGCAAGCGAGAGAGACAGAGTGACACAGAGAGAGACAGAGAGAGAACAATTTGAACTTTTTTTTTCAGAGGGTAGTAGTTTAAGCATCCCATGCATTTTTTACATCCAGCCCTCAAAATAATAAATAAATAAATAAATAAATAAGAAGGAAAAATATGCATATTGACACAGAATTGCATGGAAAACAATGCACACACAGACGCACACACACACACACATACTGGAAGGCAAGCGAGAGAGAGAGAGAGAGAGAGAGAGGAGAGAGAGAGAGAGAGAGAGAGAGAGAGAGAGAGAGAAGAGAGAGAGAAAAGAGAAGAGAGAGAGAGCACTTCACGAGGCATCACTGGCTATGTATCAGGGGAAAGCCAGGAGTCGTGGCCACGTGTCATGCTGATGCAGAGTCTGCCTTGCTTTCTTTCTTTTATTTAACGTCTGTTCACTCAAGGTGATATTAGACCAAAGATAAAGTGTTACAATATATAGAGAACGTGTGTGTGTGTGTGTGTGTATGCGTGCGTGCGCGCGCGCGCGCGCGTGTGTGTGTGTGTGTTTACCTATTTGTGTCTGTGCACGAGATAAAAGAAAGAAAAAAACAACAACAAAATTATGGGAGGGACGGGGTGAGGTGGGGAGGGAGGGGGCAGGCATTGAACAGCTTAAACTGCAGCAAGAACAATTACAAAAGTTTGCCAACACGGCTTTTAACTAAACAACTAACTATCTCCAACATAATCACATTATCGGCCAATAATTGTTCAAATGACATATTTGAAATCCTGTCTACAACTGTACCAGAAAAATATGGTCGACGTACTTCACAATGAAGAATGACATGCTTAGGTGATAAGTCAAAACCACATGGACAAGTTATCTTTTTACAAAATTTAGTCTTAAATGCATTCAATCTGAACCTGTAGATCATACTTCCCACCAGTCTGTTATGGAAATGACACACTCTGCCTTGCTGTGTGTGTGGTGTGTTTGTGTGTGTGTGGTGTGTGTGTGTGTGTGTGTGTGTGTGTGTGTGTGTGTGTGTGTGTGTGTGTTGTGTGTGTGTGTGTGTGTGTGTGTGTGGGGTTGTGTTGTGTGGTGTGTGTTTGTGTAGTGTGTGTGTTCTGAGGGCCGCTTCTAAGGATTTTAGTGTTGGCGTCGTGTTTACACTTCGTTTTTCTTCTGTCTGTCTGTCTGTCTGCTGTCTGTCTGTCGTTCTTCTTCTCTTCTCTCTCACCTCTCTCTCTCTCTCCTCTCTCTTCTCTCTTCTCTCTTTGTCTATTTGTCTGTCGCTGTTTGTCTCTGTGTGTCTGTCTCTCTGTGGACGGGATAGCCTAGTGGTTAGAACATTGCGCTCGCATTCTGACAACCCAGGTTCGATTCCCGTTCAAGGGGATATTTTCCCCTGGAGTTAACATCAGTGCAGACTCCACTCTCCCCAAAAGTCCTTCGGATGAGACTACAAACCGAGGTCCCGTGTGCGAACGCACGCAGAACATCTGCGAACACTAATAATAATAATAATGTATGGAATTTATATAGCGCTGAATCTCGTAAAGCAACAAATCAAAGCGCTCAGATGACTTTTTTTTTTATTATATCCATTCCATTATATGTCTCTCTGTCTCTCTGTCTCTGTCTCTGTCTCTCTCTCCCTCTCTCTCTCTCTCTCTCTCTCTCTCTCTCTCTCTCTCTCTCTCTCTCTCTCTCTCTCTCTCATGGTTGTTCCTGCTACAATACTGGTTTTCAGCAAGATATGACCAGTGACATTGACACACGCATATAACTGCGTCAAAACAATAGCGCGTTTGGGGTTACCGCTCGCGAAGAATCTTTGATACTTTGTACAGTGTTCAATTTTGTTGATGTATTTTCCGATTTCGGATTCCCCTTCCCCAACTACCCGTTTGTGAAGGGGTTGAAAAAAGACCTTACATCTTTATCATGATCATGGTCATAGTCATTGTGTCTCTGAAGGTCCCTGTGTTAATCAGAAGCCAAAAGCTGTGTCAATCAATAATGCAGGCTAGGTACCAAGCGTTGCATAAAAAGAATGTTATGTTTTACAATGCTTTTTTTTTTAAAAGATTGATCTCATTATCAAAAACTCTCATCATGATGACTTGTTCTCGACATTTAAAGGGAAAAACGTTCTCTGAAGACTGAGAACAGCTGCCTTCGTGGTGAGAGACTTGAAAACAGCAAATACCCACAACCTTCTCATCAGGTGCGCACTTATGATCTCACAGTGATTTTTTAAAAATTTTTAAAGTGAAACAATGACTAACTATTCTAGGTTATCCTTATATGGTTAATCTGGGGAACTCCCAATCAAAGCAACAACAACAAAGCAATAACAACAAAAGAAGAAAGAAAGAAGGGGAAGGAAAAGAAAGAAAGAAAGAAACAATCAAAGAAAAATAGCGAAAAAAAGACGAAGGGAAGAAAGAAAGCTACAAAGACACAAAGAAAGAAAGACACAAGAAAGAAAGACACAAAGACAGAAAGACACAAAGACAGAAAGACGCAAAGAAAGACACAAAGAAAGAAAGACACAAAGAAGGCCGGAAAGACACAAAGACACAAAGAAGGACAGAAAGACACAAATACACAAAGAAAGCCGCATAAAGAATGAAAGGGAGATACAAGGACACAAAGACACAAAGGCATAAATAAAGAATGGAAGGAAGACACAAACAAAGAATGAAAGACACATAGAAAGGAAAAAAGAACACAAAGACATAACGATAGAAAGACAGAAAGACACAAAGGCACAAAGAAAAAAGGAAAGGCACAAAGAAAGAAGGAAAGACACAAAGAAAGAAGAAAAGACACAAAGAAAGAAGAAAAGACACAAAGAAAAGAAGGAAAGACACAAAAAGAAAGACACGGAGACACAGAGAAAGAAAGAAAGACACAAAGACACAGACAAAGAAAGACACAATGACACAAATAAAGAAGAAAGACACAACGACACAAAGGAAGACACAAAGAAAGACACAAAGCCACACAGAAAGACACAAAGGAAGAAGGGGGCAAAAAAGAAAAGAAAGAACGAACAAAAACAAGAAGAAAAAATGACAGAATGAAGGCACGCCCCCCCCCCCCCCCTCCATCTAATTAAGAAGAGGGCACCGGTTATCATAATTGAAAACAACCAACATGGCAGATGTCATAAATACCCAGAAAAAACAGAAGAAGGAAAAACAACAAGAAACAAGTAAACACACACACACACAAACACACACACACACACACACACACACACACACACACACACACACATACAAAAGAAATGAACAAAAACTTGAAAGAATGAGTCATGCGTCAATTTATACTTGCAGGCAAAAGTTCCATTTACTCCACATGAATTTGGCTTTTTGCATTCTCGATTTTTTTTTTAGAGGGGAGAGAAGGAAGAGTGGGAGGAGGTTGTGGGTGACGTTTGCTTCTTTATTTCACTTCCTTTTTATTTGTTTTCTCTTCTTCTTGTTTTTTTCCTCCTGCGGTGTTGTCTTTCCTGTCTGCCATCCAGGCTGGTCTCCATGTTGATTCTGTTTCTGTATCAAAGCCATTGGCAGTCCGCGGTTTTAATGTTCGGCTGTGAAAGGCGACATCAACCTCCCAGTTTGCCTTTGATTCCCAAAGTGTGAGCATGGTCGGTCACTTCAAGCCTGTGCAATCTGCCAGCTTGAGAGAGGAGGAGAGGGGCAGGGGGAGGGGGGGGGGGGGTTGAGGGGGAAGGACGGGTGGGGGCTGGGGCGAAAGCTATGCATATGCATAGCAGCATGTTACAGGTCTACATGTATGTGTGTGTGTGTGTGTTGTGTGTGTGTGTGTGAGTGTGTGTGTGTGTGTGTGTGTGTGTGTGGTGTGGGTGTGTGTGTGAGGGTGTGTGGTGTGTGTGTGTGAGTGTGTGTGTGTGGGTGTGTGTGTGAGTGTGTGTGTGAGTGTGTGTGTGTGTGTGAGTATGTGTGAGTGTGTGTGTGTGTGAGTATGTGTGTGTGTGTGTGTGTGTGTGTGTGTGTGTTGTGTGTGTGTGAGTGTGTGGTGTGTGTGTTTGTGTGTCTCTCTCTCTCTCCCTCTCTCTCTGTGTGTGCTGGCTAAATGTCTTATTCAGGTCTGTTGTTGATGTTTTCTGTATACATAGAGGAAGAGGAGAGCCATGGACATTAACTTGCATTTTATGAGGAATGTGGTGTGATGTGTGTTCTGAAGACGTGGATAGATGTGTGTGCGTATACGTGTGTCTTTGTGAGAGTGTGTGTGTGTGTGTGTGTGTGTGTATGTGTGTGTGTGTGTGTGTGTGTGTGTGTGTTTATTTATTTATGTATTTATTCTTTTATATCGAGGATAAAGGAATAAACTCTTATCTGCTTTTTTACATCCAGTCCTCTTGTGTAAGCGGTTTTGTAAATTTCTTCATCCGTTCCCACCGGCACACAATGGCCTACTCTTACGAAAAGCGGAACAGGATTTAATGTGTGCGCAAGATGTTTTGCGTGCGTTCGTACACGGGGCCTCAGTTTATAGTATCATCCGAAAGACTTTTGGGGGGACTGGAGTCTGCTCTGATGTTAACTCCAGGGGAAAATATCTTTGAACGGGAATCGAACTCGGGTCGTCAGATTGCGAGCGCAATGTTCTAACCACTAGGCTATCCCGTCACAACTTGTATGTGTGTGTTTGTGTGTGTGTGTGTGTGTGTGTGTGTGTTTGTGTGTGTGTGTGTGTGTGTGTGTGTGTGGGGTGACATCTTGTTTGGGAGGGGGTGGCAGCAGAATGTAAACTGTACACATCAGCTTTGAATACTACTGGTGTCCTCTGTGTGAGTGGGGGGGGGGTGTATGTGTGTGTATGTGTGTGTATGTGTGTCTGTTTTGCGTGCGTGTGACTACGTGGGTGCATGCGTGCGTGCATGTGTATGCTTACATGCATGCGTGCGTATGTGTGTATGCGCGCGCGTGTGTGTGTGTGTGTGTGTGTGTGCGTACGTGCGCGCCTGTGCGCGCGCGCACGCGTGTGTGTATGTGATAATATAGTTCCTACTATGATACTGGTTACAAGCAAAACTATCCAAATTCTCCTAATCTGTCTACATACACCTTGCCCTGCCTCAAGGTTTGACAGTTTGAAGAAAAAACAGCGGTGAATGCACTGCTCTGCTAACAGCTGGCTTCACACTACCACTGTCCGCAGAACCACTGCCTGGTTTGAGTTGTCCTGGTCCATGCATGTGAGATGAGGCAGTGGCTGTGCTAGTGCTGCCAGGTGTTACTCCTGGCCTGTGGCTCTCTTGGTCAGTGGCAGCCTCCTCCACGCATGATTCAGACAGTCTGCAACCTCAAGGAGAGAGGCAGGCAAAGCGTGCTGTCACCTACAGGTATATCGGTGGTCTAGAGGTAACGCGCCTGCCTAGAAAGCGAAAAGTCCGGATCGGAAGTGTGCGGTGGTTTGATCCCCGTTTGGGCCCCAAACTCCCCCACCCCACCCCATCCATTAGATCATGAGTTGTGGTCTAGGTGCTAGTCTTTCGGATGAGACGATAAACCGAGGTCCCGTGTGTTACATAAATTATTTAGCGCAGGTAAAAGAACCTGCGGAAACAAGAAAGTTGTCCCTGGAAAAATTATGTAGAAAAAAGCCATTCTAGTAGGGAAACAATTACAGTTGAAGACAGGGAAAAAAAGCACCAAAATAATGGATGGCGCTGCTCTTGTAGCGACGCGCTCTCCCCAGGGAGAGCAGCCCGAATTTCACGTAAAGAAATCTGTCGCGACTGAAAGTGGCATCCAGAAATAAATAAATAGATAAATAATTAAATAATAAACAAAAACAATAAATAAAAATGCAGTCCTCATCTACAGTGCTCAGCTGTCACCTAGAACGCTCAACTGTCACTCAGATCACTCAGCAATGCGTGGGCACTTCAAAGTTGACGCAGTTATCACCACAGACAGAAAAAGCACATCACACTATGTCAACACAAGGCAGCAGAACAGCACACAGCACGCTGCTGTTCAAGGCATGCAGCAACAGGTTCAACCACTCACTGAAAAAAAAACCACACACAAAAACACACAACAAACAAATTCTAACAGAAATGCAAAAATCCCGATAAAGAAAACAGACAGAAAGCAAAAGAAAGGAATGATCTTGGAGCCATGAAAAATGACCAGAGTTTATCCCAAGGAGAAATAGAAAAAGTCAAAAAAAAAAGTCAAAAGGCTCACATTATTATTCGATCTCTGCTTCGACAATTTTTGGTTTGGGTTTTTCTTTGATATTGTTTATTTCCTATGTTTGTTTTGTGTGTTCCTCTCTTCTCTCTTCTCTCTCCCCCCTCTCTCTTCTTCTCTCTCTCTCTCTCCTCCCCCCCCTCTCTCTCTCTCTCTATCCTCTCTCTCTCTCTTCTCTCTCTCTCTCCCCCCCCTCTCTCTCTCCCTCCCCCCCCCCTCTCTCCTCCCCCACTCCCCCCTCCCCCCTCCCTCTCCCCCCCCCCCCCCCCCCCCTCCCCCCCCCCCCCCCCCCCCCCCCCCCTCCTCTCTCTCTCTCTCCCCTCTCTTGGTGTTAATTCGTTATTGTCCTCTCGTTTCTTTTTACCTGATTTCTTTTGCTTCTGGCTTCTATCGCTTTCTTTGTTTCTTCAGTGTCTTTTTCTTATCCTTTCCTTGTTTCTCCCTTTGCCTTCCCTATCCTGTGCACTATCCCCATCCTGCTGTTCCCTCACGTCAAGTGAACTATCCCCATCCTGCTGTTCCCTCACATCATGTGAACTATTCCCTGCCGTTCCCTCACATCATGTGAACTATTCCCTGCTGTTCCCTCACATCATGTGAACTATTCCCTGCCGTTCCCTCACATCATGTGCATTATTCCCTGCCGTTCCCCCACATCATGTGCACTATTCCCTGTTATTCCCTCACGTCCTGTGCACTATCCCATCCCGATGTTCCCTCACGTCATGTGCACTATCTCCATCCTACTATTCCCTCACGTCACGTGCACTATCCCCATCCCGATGTTCCCTCACGTCATGTGCACTATCTCCATCCTACTATTCCCTCACGTCACGTGCACTATCCCCATCCTGCTGTTCCCTCACATCATGTGAACTATTCCCTGCCGTTCCCTCACAACATGTGCACTATTCCCTGTTATTCCCTCACGTCATGTGCACTATCCCCATCCTGCTGTTCCCTCACATCATGTGAACTATTCCCTGCCGTTCCCTCACAACATGTGCACTATTCCCTGTTATTCCCTCACGTCATGTGCACTATCCCCATCCTGCTATTCCCTCACGTCCTGTGCACTACCCCCATCCCGATGTTCCCTCACGCCATGTGCACTATCCCCATACTGCTATTCCCTCACGTCATGTGCACTATTCCCTGCTATTCCCTCACGTCCTGTGCACTATCCCCATCCTGCTGTTCCCTCACGTCATGTGCATTATTCCCTGCTGTTCCCTCACGTCATGTGCACTATTCCCTGCTATTCCCTCACGTTATGTGCACTATCCCTATCCTGCTATTCCCTCACGTCATGTGCACTATCCCCATCCTGCCTTTCTCTCACATCATGTGCACTATTCCCTGACGTTTCCTCACGTCCTGTGCACTATCCGCATCCTGATGTTCCCTCACGTCATGTGCACTACCCCATCTTGCTGTTTCTTCGCCGCTCATTCCGATCTTTCAGCCAAAGCTGGGAAGGACTGGCCAAGATGGCAGTCACTTCGTGTACTAGCTGCTGATTGCAGAACGACTTGAGATCTCTTTGTTCTTCTTCACTTATTTTGTAGCTGATTCTCACGATTGTGTTTCTGGAAACTATTCTGGCGTTTAATATGTTGTGTATTATACTAAAGCAAAGATGATAACGCTCTCTCTCTTCTCTCTTCTCTCCTCTCTCTCTCTCTCTCTCTCTCTCTCTCTCTCTCCTCTCTCTCTCCTCTCTCTCTCTCTCGCTCTCTCTCTCTTCTCTCTCTCTCTCCCCTCTCTCTCTCTCTCTCTCTCTAGTTTTGCTTATAGTTATGGTTGTTGTATCCTGAGGTGGACATATTCCCTACTTTTACATTCATATTTTATGCGCTTGTCGCTGTACTCGAATTTAATGAATGTCCTTTTCATATCTTATTTTTACGTGTAACAACTATGTTTCCATTTTACCAATGGTAATGTTTTATTTTATGCTTTATGAGTTTGATTTCCCCCTCTGGTTTTTTGTTGTTTGTTTTTTTTGTTTGTGTTTTCTGTTTTTCTCCCTTTTTTTCCACTTGAATTTTTTTTTTTTGTTGGGGGGCTTTTGTTGGGTTTTCTTTTTTTTGGGGGGGGGGTGTTGGGAGGGGTTGTTTGGGTTTTTTTCTTTTATTTGTTTGATCTGTTTTTGTTGTTGCTGTTTGTTTATGTTTTGGTTTTGAAAGTGTTACTTCCCTTTGTTTCTACTGTGTAAGATGTATTCCTACGGGCGGGGACTGGATGTACAAAAGGCACATGAGTGCTTATTCATTAACCTCGAAATAAAAGAATGTGTCATTCTTTCTCTGTTGTCGATCCTCTCTGACAATAGCGTCAGTGTCCATTAGCGGAAATGAAGACAGGAGACAGGAGAATGCTTACTTCTGGACTATGTCACGACTGATGAAGACAGGAGATTGCTTGCTTCTGCATTATGTCACGACTGATGAATACAGGAAATTGCTTACTTCTGAACCATCTCACGACTGATGAAGACAGGAGATTGCTTACTTCTGGATTATGTCACGACTGATGAAGACAGGAGATTGCTTACCTCTGCATTATGTCACGACTGATGAAGTCAGGACATTGCTTACTTCTGGACTATGTCACGACTGATGACGACAGGAGATTGCTTACTTCTGGATTATGTCACAACTGATGAAGACAGGAGATTGCTTGTTTCTGCATTATGTCACGATTGATGAAGATAGGAGATTGCTTGCTTCTGGACTATGTAACGACTGATGAAGATAGGAGATTGCTTGCTTCTGCATTATGTCACGACTGATGAAGACAGGAGATTGCTTGTTTCTGCATTATGTCACGACTGATGAAAACAGGAGATTGCTTACTTCTAGACTATGTCACAACTGATGAAGATAGGAGATTGCTTGCTTCTGCATTATGTCACGACTGATGAATACAGGAGATTGCTTACTTCTGGACTATGTCACAACTGATGAAGACAGGAGATTGCTTGCTTCTGCATTATGTCACGACTGATGAAGGCAGGAGATTGCTTGCTTCTGGATTATGTCACGACTGATGAAGTCAGGAGATTGCTTACTTCTGCATTATGTCACGATTGATGAAGGCAGGAGATTGCTTGCTTCTGCGTTAAGTCACGACTGATGAAGACAGTAAATTGCTTACTTCTGGACTATGTCACGACTGATGAAGACAGGAGATTGCTTTGCTTCTGGACTATGTCACGACTGATGAAGACAGGAGATTGCTTACTTCTGGACTATGTCACGACTGATGAAGACAGGAGATTGCTTGGCGTCTTCCTTGTGGAATTTGCCACGACTGATGAAGACAGGAGATTGCTTTGCTTCTGTATTATGTCACGACTGATGAAGACAGGAGATTGCTTTGCTTCTGGACTATGTCACGAGTGATGAGGACAGGAGATTGCTTTGCTTCTGGACTATGTCACGAGTGATGAGGACAGGAGATTGCTTTGCTTCTGGACTATGTCACGAGTGATGAAGACAGGAGCTTGCTTGGTATTTTCCTTGTGGACTATGCCACAACTGATGAAGTGCGGAACATCGACAGACAAGTCACAGGCCGCAAGGAAATCTCCATCACAATTTTCAAGAAGAAGAAAACATGACAGCAGCAGCAGCACTGTCTTGCAATAAGGTCTTACCGTCTTTTCAAGATCATCTCGCTAGGCACAGGCTAGGGACGCAAAAAAAGACACATAGAGGGAAAAAAGGAGACAGACAATGTCAGGAATGGACTTCAAAAATGTTTTGCTGAGATCAAGTGGATGGCACACGACCGTAATAAATGGAAGGAGATGGAGCACTCTTCCGCACGTTGCCATGATGTCCCCGCCCCCCCCCCCCCCCTCTCCCCCCAACCCCCACAGCCCCTCTTGGTGAAAGGACTACTTTGTGGGGTCCTGTTGTAAATAAAAGTGGGAGTTACTGTCTTTTAGCATGAGGCCCCGATATCATTCTGAGCCGTCACGCAGAGAGACGTCCCACCTTTCTGCCCGCAGTGGTGCTGGGACCCGGGCTTTGCTGACATTTGAATACAAAAGGAGCAAAGGGTTTGAAGTGTTCCCCCCTTTTCCTTTTTGGCGGCGGGGGGGGGAGGGGGGAAGCTGTGAGGGGAAAAGGGGGAAAGGGGGGGATGCGCGCGAAAATTGACCCGTCCACGGTCCCACGGGCTCTGCGCCACAAGAACACAAGCGGCTGATGTGAGAAGGGAAAAGGCTTAGACGGGGTGAGGATTAGGGTTCCCAAAAAACCCACACAGAGACGCAGGCAGACAGGCAGACAACGGCGCAGACGGGCAGGCAGGCGGAGGCGGAAGGGAAAGGAGACGGGACGACGGAAGGCGGAAAGGCAGGCAGGCGTCGACAGACAGCAGCAACAGACAACAGCAGGCAGACAACAGACAGGCGGGAGGCGGGAAGGAAGGCAGAAAACAGCAGGCGGGAAAGGAAGGAAGGCAGACGACAGACAGCAGCGGGCGGGAAGGAAGGAAAGGCAGACAGAAGACAGACGACAACAGGCAGGAAGGAAGGCAGACAGCAGACAGGCGGGAAAGGGAAAGGCAGACGACAGCCCAAAACGGGAAAAAAAGGCAGACGAAGGCGGCAGCAGGAAGGGGCAGACAGACAGACAGGCGGAAAGGGAAGGAAAGGGCCCAAACAGACAGACAGCGGGCGGAAGGGAAAGGGAAAGGAGACAGACAACAGGAGACAGGCAAGCAGGAAGGAAGGAAAGGCAGACAGCAGACAGGCGACGGAAAGCGGGAAAGGAAGGAAGGCGACGGGCAGGCAGGCAGGGGGGGCAGGCGGCGGCAAGACAGACAGAGATGAAAGAGAGTGGGAAACGTGACGATCGGTTTCAAAAAATTTTTTCATGCCGGCCTAGCCCCTTAAAACATTTTCCCGGGGAAGGGGGGGGGGGGGGGGTGGGGGTTGGCATAATCCAGGCCCCGTGGCAAAATTCATAGAACACCTCGTTTTGTTTTTTCCTGTGCTGTCCAGCTCGTTAGGATACTTAGCGTAGTTTTTCTGATTTCTTTTTCTTTCTTTGTTTCTTAAGTGCCTTTTTTTCTTTTTTTTCATACGTTCCCCTGACTTTAAAAGAGAAGAGAAGAGGGGAGGAGGGGAGGGAGAGAGAGAGAGAGATGAGAGAGGAAGGAAAAGAAGGGGAGAGAAGGAGGAGAGAGAGAAAAGGAGAGTCAGGCATCACGTAAAAAAAGAAGAATGGGAATTAGTTTTTAATCTCAATCATCGATTGTTAATTCAAACATCGTAGTCAGTAAAAGAGAGAGATACTTTCAACTACTACATACATACATACAACATCAACATAAACTACATACATACATACATATACATACATACATACATACATACATACTGCATGATACATAATCAGACAACAGACAGACGACGGCAGAGACAAGAGGCAAAAAGAGACGAGAGAACAGAGAGACAGAGACAGAGGGGGATATGATGGTGTGGTTGTGTTATCAACTTTCTTATTTGTCATTCCGATTCCACTTTCCTTTCCTCTTTCCCCCTGCTTTTTGTTGCCTTCTCTTGGGGTTTCCAAAAAATTTTTTATTTTTCCCTCGCGGGTGCCTGCATTCATTTCATCCTCGCTTTAATATTTAATTTGTTTGTCCGTCGTTCCTTTACTCCTTCGTTTGGCCCTTTCCAAAAGCTGTGTCAGTTATTGATGTCAGCTAATTGCCAAGGCCTACACTAAAGGCAACAAGATCTGGTACAGTGGCCAAGAGAAACATCACCAACATGGAGTGGCATTTATTGTCAGAAAGGAAGTAGTGGGGTGCATTATCAGCTGTACACCGGCTTCCAGCAGGATTATCAGCATCCGGGTGTCGGCCAAGCCCAAGAACATCACCATCATACAAATCTAGCACCACCCATCTGGACCATACAGAGAAGAAGTAGAAGAATTTTATGAGATCTTGAAGTGACCATTAAGAAAATACCCAAGAAGGACATCATCATCATCCAAGGATTTTAACGCCAAAGTAGGTCCTGACTCTTACAACCAATGGGCCGGAACAGTGGTCATTTTGGGAAAACTGGGGAGCCCAACGACAGGGACTACGTCTGCTGATTTTTGCCTGCACCCAGACTTACCATTGCCAATACCCTCTTCCCCACAAGCAGTCAAGGAGGAAAACCCTTTGGCATGCGCCAAACGGCAAGATCCATAACCAAATAGATTTTATTTTAACACCACGGCGCTTCAAATCCAGCATCAACAAGCCAGAAACAAGAACATACCCTGGAGCTGACATAGGCAGCAAACCACGACCTTGTGCTGCTGGTATTCAAAATGAAGCTGAAGAAAAACAAACAGCCTGCAAACCCACGTATCAAATTTGACGTGGACAAACTGAAAGATCCAGATTTTCGAGGAGGTCTTCCAAGCTAAGTTTTGGCGGACGTTTTGCGGCATTAACCCTCCTGGAAAATTGACTCAATGACCTCCCCAAACACTTCAATAGGCAGTCCCGAGAAACAGCAGAGGAGGTACTCGGTCGTCAGAGGAATAAACACCAGCCATGGACACCAATGACATCTTGGACCTCTGCGATACAAGAAAGCACTGAAACCAACCGGGTCTTCCAACCCTAAAGAATACCGGGAGGCCAACAATCTCGTGAAGAAGTCAATGTATAAAGGCCAGAGAAAAGTGGATCAGTGATCAATGTGATGAGATCGAAAAAAGCATGAAAGTGGGCAACAATAAAAAGGCATATGACACCCTGAAGAAACTCAAAAAAACCACTTCAAACCAAATCATCAGTCATTGAAAACAGCTCCGGAAACCTCCTCACAGAAAGCTCAGCTGCATCGAACAGGTGGTCTGAGTATTGTCAAGAACTGTACAACTACCCAATACAACCTGACAAGAGCATAATAGAAGAGAAAGCAGCAACATCAAGAGCACCCTCGCCATTACCTATACTGAGGGAAGAAGTGGAAGAAGCCATCCGCAGCTTACCAGTAGGAAAGTCCCCAGGAGCAGACAATATACCAGCAGAGCGCTCAAGCAGGGTGGCGAAACAGTCATCACATATGTTACAGCTATCTGTCAGAAGTTTTGGGAGACAAAACAGGGGCCAACAGAATGGACACAATCACTCATCATACCCCTGCCCAAGAAGGGGAATTTACGCCAATGCCAAAACTATAGAACAATCGCACTCATCAGCCACGCCAGCAAGATCATGCCAAAAGTTATTTTGAATCGACTCAAGAAGAGGCAAAGAACACCTTGCAGAGGAACAAGCTGGGTTCAGGGCAGGCAGGAGCACATCGAACGATTTTTAACTGCCACATCATGATGGAAAAAACATCTCCAACACAGAGGACCTGTTCCACAACTTCATCGACTTCAAGAAAGGCTTTTGACAGAGTATGGCACGAAGGCCTGCAGGGCCTCAAATGTTTGGGATTGAAGAAGGACTAGTGCAATCCATCCAAGCACTATACAACACGCAAGCAGTGCAGTCCTTCCTGAAAAATCAGGTCGGAGACTACTTCAAAACCACAGTTGGGGGCCGACAGGATGCCTGTTATCTCCAGTCCTGTTCAAACTGTTCTTGGAAAACATCATGAGAGAGACCCTCCATGGCTTCCACTCTACCAAACTCCATTGGCGGCAGACCCTCAACAACTTACGATTTGCCGAAGACATTGACCTCAGGCGAAGTAACACAGAGCTGCAAGATCTTACGACCAGCTTGAGAACAGAGCTGGAGCATAGGGATGGAGGTGAGCTCGGAGAAAAGTAAAGACTTGTGAACAGCACGAGCAATGCCACCGCTAAATTTACATGAACGGCCAACAACTGGGAGGTAGATGCTTTTAAATACCTCGGCGCTACACTCACAAAGGACGGGCGATCGACGACCCGAAATCAAAGTCAGAATAGCCATGGGGAACATCTTCCATGACAAAACTCACCACCATATGGAAAATAAAGAGATCAGTTTCCCAATCAAACTAAAGCTCTACAAAGCCCAATTCATCCCAAACCTGCTGCGGAAGTGAAACCTGGACATTGACTGCTGAAACAGCAAAGCGAATCCAGTCATCGAACAAATCCATAAAAACTACTGGGCAATCTTGGAAGAACGAAAGACCAATGAATTTTGTCAAAGTCAAATAACACAGCTGGCAGGTCCACAGAACCCTTTTCACCATCGTCAAGAAGAAAAAGCTGACATGGTTCGGCCACGTCACCCCCACAACACTCTGCCCAAAACAGTACTGCAGGGAACACTCGAAGGTGGGAGAAGGAGGGGAAGACAGAACAAGTCATGGATGGACAACATCAGAGAATGGACCAGGATGAATGACTCGCACTACTGCGCAGAGCCGAGGACCGAGATGGATGGAGGAGGCTTACCACGGCATCGTCTTTCATGTCTCCCCCACGACCGCCAAGGTCACGGGTCTGATGATGATGATGATGACACTAAAATGTTGTTATGTTATAAAATGTTGTGTTGAGATTGCCTTCAGCCATGACAAGCTCTTAACATAACAACCTGCACTCTCCTTTTAAAGGAGAAAAAAAATCCTCTGAAGTCGGAGTATGGGCTGCCTATATGGCGAGGTACTTAAAAAAAACCCAGTCCTACACGCAAACTTCTCATTCAGTGTGCATGTGCAATTTCTATCTCACAGTGATTCCCAGGTAGGATGATTAAGTCAGAGTGCACATTGTGGGTGACCTCCGAGAGTGTTAAGCTGGGGAACTCACCTGTTGCTGTCATATTCTTCTCTGTCGTCGTCGAGCGCTTAAACAGCAACTCCTGAGGCCCTGACAAATGCTGCTGCCGTGCGCTGAAGGCCCTCCAGGGGTCCGAAGAGTGTGTCCCTCATCGACAGGTCAGTAGGCCAGATATCGGCCCTCAGGTTTTGGTGTGTTGGACAGGTCTGGAGGAAGTGTTGCACTGTCATGGGAGAAGTGCCGTCATATCACAGCCAGGTCAAGTCAAGGCTGCTGCAACAAAACCCAGGACTACAGGTTTGCTGGCTGGCATACAGACACCACATCAGTAATCAGGAAGTGAAAATCAGCATTAGAAAAGCCATCGAACCATATGAAAACCTCTTGACTTCAGTGGAAAATAACAAACAACTAAAGTGGTATGGGCACGCCACACGGACATCTGGACTGGCCAACACTATTCTTACAGGGAACAGTACAAGGAGGGAGACGAAGAGGTAGACAGAAGTAACCATGGGAAGATCAGACAACACCAGACAGTGGACTGGCCGATGTTATTGTACAGCATAACAACAACAAAATGCATAATAGCTTTCTAAAGACACATGCATTAATCCATTTAAGCCCGCTGTCCCTTTTCAGGGACGGTTTATAAAACCTACCCCCAACAGTTGCTTTCCTGCTTTTGTTCATATTTTGTTTTTAGATGAAAAAGGCAAGTAATTCATGTCACAAACAAGCAGCTGTTTTTAGTGAACACCCTTGCTGGTTTTGTTGGTGGCTGACTTTTGCTTGTGGCAAGGTGCTTTTTCGTGCAGCAATGCACCTATGTCAAAAGATAAGCACACAGTTTTGTTGCTTTTAACGTTTTTATGCAGCTTTATGAAGAGAAATTGTTTGTAATCGTATGATAGAGAAACGCATGTTTGGTTTTTGTCAGAAAATAATTATTGTTTATTTTATGCCAGCATAAACGTGTGTCCCTATTTAGGGACAGCGGGTTCAAATGGAGTGGGTTTTCCCCCTTGTTTTGTCAATGTATATTGGTTCATAGCTTGAGGTTCTCCTGTTTGTTTTTGTCACAAAATGATTATTGTTTTTTTATGCTATCAAAAATATGCGTCCCTATTTAGGGTCAGCAGTTCAAATATAGTGGGTTTTTCCCCTTGTTTGTCAATGTATCATGATATTGTTTCATAGCTTGAGGTTCTCCTATTTGGTTTTTTCAGACAGTATGCAGTTCATGAGGTCATTAGCACGCTTGAGGATGATGTTGACTTTCAAAGAGCAGCAATTGGCATTGATTCACCTGAGGTAGAAGGGTTCAATACAAATGAAGACAGTGGGGAGGAAGACAGAGGAGACAGTTTCAAAACTTGAACAGACGGCAGCTGATGGCTGCAGCAATGATTTTCTTAGCCATACTTCTTGTGTCAGGCTGTAGCCCTGTTCTCAGAGGACAGATGTTCTGCAGCTATGACGCTGATGTTTTAAACGCAGCCGTCAAAACAACAATGACCAGAAACTACTTTGGGAAACTGATGAAGAACCTTCATTAGTGTGACAACAGCAAGTTGGATCCTACGTACAAAATGAGCAAAGTCTGACGCCTGCTGACAATGCTGAATGAAAGATTCTTGATCTCCTTTCAGAAGCTGGAGACTTCTGAACCATAGCATGGATGAGTCCTTGATTCTATAGTATGGATGGTATTGGGTTAAACAATTCATCCACGGAAAGCCAATTACTTTTGGCTGCATGATGTGGCCACTGACAACTCCAATGGGCTGCCTCCTTCCAACAGATCCATACCAAGGTGCCAGAGAATGACAAACCAAAGTTCCAGGCCTTGGCATGGGTGGGTCGGTGGTCATCAATCTGACAGCCAAGCTTCAGCAGAAGGAAGGACATTACTTCCATCTTACCTTTGACAACTTGTTTACGAGCTTCCAACTAGTTGACCACCTCACCAAGAAAAGCATTGCCCGCGCAGGAATGATCCATGCTTACAGATTGCCCACTGAATCCTGTAAAGGAACTGGAGACCAAGCGAGGATCCTTTGACTACGCCAAAGACAAGGTACTCATAACAGCAAGTCAGACTGTTGCATTGCAACAACAAAGGGTAAAGACTTCAAAACTTTTCTTTGGGGTTCAAACATACTTATTTCACCTTTAGTTTTGTACTTGTTAACTTTTCTTTTGATAAGTTTCGTTGGTTTTAGAGTTGTGCACCAATTTGTCAAAATAATCTGTGTGTGTGTGTGTGTGTGTGTGTGTGTGTGTGTGTGTGTGTGTGTGTGTGTTTGTGCAGGGCCAGGGTTGGGGGATGGGGACAATAAAGAAGATATGGAAAGAAACAAGTGCCTGTGTTTAGTGAGATGCTGTTCCAAAACCCCTACACACTTCTGCCCCATCCCTAAATAGGAATGCTAGCATTTTATGCTCAAATCAAAATGTACTAAGTTTTTGTCAAAATGACTTTTCGATATATTAACAAGACATAAAAACAAACATTTTGAGACATTTTTTGTTGAAAAAGAAAACCTAGGCATAAATGAGTTAACATACAAAAATTAGCTATAGCGCCCGCCACTTTTTCGTAAGTTTTCTTTAAATGCATATTGACTCTTTTTCTTTTTGCTGTTCCAGTTTTATAGGAGTAGTTTCAGTGAAAAGAAAGAGAAAATATAACCGCAAAACTTTTCAGAAATGAAAATAATCTTCTCTTATATTTTTTTAGGGCGGCAATGAAACGAACGTTTTGATTTCATGCAGTTTTACAACAAGGATATGTTGCAGTGTCGCTGAAATCATATTTACATCTGACGATGACATTAACGCATATCTGTTATTTCATTCGAAGCTGAACTTTGTCCTTTGTTTAAAAATGTATCTGTTTGCGCTGAATGGAACAGACCCTTGATATTGCCCTGACTACTTTTCAATATTTTTGCACTGAACAATCTTTCGGTATTATGAATGTGTTCATTCACATTTGTAAAATGTTGTGTTGAGATTGCCTTCAGCCATGGCAAACTCTTAACATAACAAGCTGCACTCTCAATTAAAGGAGAAAAGTTCCTCTGAAGTCGCAGTATGGCTGCCTATATGGCGAGGTACTTAAAACAGGCATACACGCAAACTTCTCATTCAGTGTGCTATTTCTATCTCATAGTGATTTCCAGGTGGGATGAACAAGTCAGAGTGCACATTCTGGGTGACCCCCAGAGTGTTAACCTGGGGAACGCACGACAGTATTCACATTTTGCCTGGCAAAATCAAGAAGCTTGTGATTGTCTTAGAGAGAAATGGTGTTATACTATGGAATCGTGGATTCTGCCCTACGTTTTCCAATGCCGCTAAGGGACGACATCTTGTTAACTTTTGTATCCCATGGGAGTCTATCGACATGAACACCACCTCCCTACACGTGATAAACCACACTGCTTTCATAACTATAACATAGCATGCTCTAGTTCTTCTTGCATAATAACAGTTTTCCTTCACATAACACAGACTTCTTCCTAACCTTGTCTGGGTGTTTTTTAGAACGTGCACGACAGGAATGCAAGTCTGCAAGGTAGCGTCTTGTTTCACTAAAAGAAAGATGCTGCTGTGTGTGGGAAAGCTGTGGGTATTGTCGGACGTTGCCCAGCTTTGCTTACTGGGTGTTGTTCAGACACGCACGCTGTCTCACTCTTCCCGCCTGGGATTCCCTGCGTGACTGTGAAGTCCACGCTAGATGAGGAGCGTGTGCATGCATGGCTGTGATCAAGCAACTCACCACGCAGGCAGCCTTTCTCTGACTTTAGGGGAATGTGTCTCCTGTAAAAGCGATGCAGGTTGTTCCATTCAGAGTTCGTCATAGTTGAAGACAATCAACCTAGTATCATAAACCATAACCCTTTTGATGTAGATCTTTACGCGTAGCTATCACCAACAACAGGAAAGGCGCATGGCTTGAGACTAAAGGTAATGAAACGCAAGTAAATAGTTGATTGACAGTGACAAAAAAATGTTAGAACGAAAGTATGTGTACGACTGACAGAACCAACAGTGTGAACATGAAAGTAAGTGAGTGACTGACAGACCCAAAAGTGTTGACAAGAAAGTCAGCTGTGACTGAAATCATCCAAGAGAGACAAACATGATCTTTACTGACCAATAGAAAGAAACATGATCTTTACTGACCAATAGAGAGAAACATGATCTTTACTGACCAATAGAAAGAAACATGATCTTTACTGACCAATAGAAAGAAACGTGATCTTTACTGACCAATAGAAAGAAACATGATCTTTACTGACCAATAGAAAGAAACATGATCTTTACTGACCAATAGAGAGAAACATGATCTTTACTGACCAATAGAAATAAACATGATCTTTACTGACCAAGAAGAACAAACATGATCTTTGCTGGCCTTGAAGAACAAAAATGATCTTTACTGGCCAAGTGGACCAAACATGATCTGTACCGACTTCATTTCTTCACAACAAACAACATGGGTCTCTGAAGCAGAGTAGTTAAACAGATAGCAAACTATGCCTGCTGCTTGAGGCACTAGTAACTTTAAAGCCACAATGTTGAATCTATCTGTCTATCATCTATCTATCTCTCCCTCTCTCTGTATTTCTATTTCTCTATCCGTCTATATGTCTATCTATCCACCTATCTCTCCCCACCCCTCCCTCTCTCTCTCTCTCTCTCTCTCCTCTCTCTCTCTCTCTTTCTCTCTCTCTCTCTCTCTCTCTCTCTCTCTCTCTCTCTCTCTCTCTCTCTCTCTCTCTCTCTCTCTCTTTCTCTGATACAGACAGACAGACAGACAGACAAACAGACAGAAAAAGAGAGCAGGAAGAGAGCAATTTGTAGTTATGAGGCTCCCTTGTGTGGGTGGTGTGACTGTACTGTTCAGACCGACAGACAGACACACGGACAACCAGACAGACAGACAGACAGAGAAAAATGGCAGACAGTGGTAATGAAGTGGCTCCTGTGGGTGTGGTGATGGTAGTGGTCATTGTCTGAACACCAGATGTCCTCATTAGAGGTCAGAGGAAAGGCTGCAGGCCCTGACTTTGATTCCCATCTCTCTGTCTGTCTGTCTGTGTCTGTGTCTGTGTCTATGTCTCTGTCTCTGTCTCTCTCTGTCTTTCTGTCATGAGGGGCCAAGGCCATTAATGAATAAAACTTTCGCATTCGCGTTATCTGTCTCTGCCTGTCTCTCTGTCTCTCTGGCTCTATCTCTCTCTGGCTGTCTGCCTCTCTCTCTCTCTCTCTCTCTCTCTCTCTCCTCCTCTTCTCTCTCTCTCTCTCTCTCTCTCTCTCTTTCTTTCTTTCTCTGTGGCAGGATACAAAGTGTGTGAGACGGTGATTTGCAATCACCTGACACACAAGGTGTTATTATCATCACATCTGCTTCACACAGTTATCAGAGATGGGTTGTTGGTTTTTTAACCAAAGTCAGACTGTGGTACAACTGTTCTTTCTCAACAACAAGGTGTGTGGGAAAAAATCAGTCCATAATTATCACGATAGCTATCATTGAGTGTGGGGCGATAATGTCACGATATTCAGTCCACAGTATAATTAATTATCATTCAGTGCGGTCTATATCATGATCATTGTAATTGAGTGCGTGGTCAAAATGAATAATGTTCAGTTCATAGTATAATTGTTATTCAGTGTAGGGTCCATATCATGATATATCATCATTAAGTGTGGGGCCAAAATGTATGATATTCAGTCCATATCGGGATAATTATTATTAAGTGTGGGGCCATATCAGGATAATCATCATTAAGTGTGGGGCCATATCAGGGTAGTTATTATTAAGTGTGGGGCCAGATCAGGATAATTATTATTAAGTGTGGGGCCATATCAGGATAATTAATATTAAGTGTGAGGCCATATCAGGATAATTATCATTAAGTGTGGGGCCATATCAGGATAATTATCATTAAGTGTGTGGCCATATCAGGATAGTTATTATTAAGTGTGGGGCCATATCAGGATAGTTATTATTAAGTGTGGGGCCATATCAGGATAATTATCATTAAGTGTGGGGCCATATCAGGATAGTTATTATTAAGTGTGGGGCCATATCAGGATAATTATTATTAAGTGTGGGGCCATATCAGGATAATTATTATTAAGCGTAGGGCCATATCAGGATAATTATTATTAAGCGTGGGGCCATATCATGATAATTATCATTAAGTGAGGGCCATATGAGGATAGTTATTATTAAGTGTGGGGCCATATCAGGATAGTTATTATTAAGCGTGGAGCCATATCAGGATAATTATTATTAAGCGTGGGGCCATATCATGATAATTATCATTAAGTGAGGGCCATATGAGGATAGTTATTATTAAGTGTGGGGCCATATCAGGATAGTTATTATTAAGCGTGGAGCCATATCAGGATAATTATCATTAAGCGTGGGGCCATATCAGGATAATTATCATTAAGTGTGGGGCCATATAATGATAATTATCATTAAGTGAGGGCCATATGAGGATAGTCATTATTAAGTGTGGGGCCATATCAGGATAGTCATTATTAAGCGTGGGACCATATCAGGATAATTATCATTAAGTGAGGGCCATATGAGGACAGTTATTATTAAGTGTGGGGCCATATCAGGATAGTTATTATTAAGCGTGGGGCCATATCAGGATAATTATTATTAAGCGTGGGGCCATATCATGATAATTATCATTAAGTGAGGGCCATATGAGGATAGTTATTATTAAGTGTGGGGCCAAAGTGAATGACGTTCAGTCCATAGTATGATAATTATCATTTATTGAAGGGTCAAAATGTGTCAGGCTCACTTCTTATCATGTTAATTATTATTAAACCAGGGTCCATATGATGATAATTATTATCTAGCGAGGGTCCATATGATGATTATTTTTATCCAGCGAGGGTCCATATGATGATAATTATTATTCAGTGTGGGTCCATATCATGATAAAAATGACCATTCAGCGAGGGTTCATTTGATGATAAAAATGACCATTCATTATGGGTCCATATGATGATAATGATAATTTATTGTGGGTCAACGTGATGATAATTATCATAAAGTCCGGGGCAAAAACGGTATGATGTTTAGTCCATATCATGGTAATAATTATCACTCAGTGCCAGGAATCGGGAAGACTCGGATCACTCCGTCAAGCTTCACCTACTTTAGGGACGCGATTTTGATAGTGTTGCTTGAACTGCCTGACCAACACTGCAGGTGTCTGTATCTCTCGGGCCCGGTCAAGGCCGTGCTACATTAAGACACTATGGTAAAGTACATCCCTGTAAAATAGTTAAAAAGCACGTGAACGTGCGGAAGTAGCAGAGCATAACATTATCCTTATCACTGACCATCAGGAAATCTCGATGAGATTGACCCTGATTCAATGGCTCTGGCTGATTTTTTTTCTCATGATGACCTCAATCTGGGTTTCCCATGATTGTATTTCTGTTTGTGCTTATGGTGATTTGGCGTCAGAGCCTTCGGGGAAAGGGTGGTTAGAGGGACATTGTGATGATCACCATGCTGTGTGGGTGTCTCATCCTCAAAGAGATCCAGCAGCAGCGTAGGGATCCTCAGGCTGGTGGCCCCACGGCAGCCTGATATCATTGATGGTCTCCCTATTGATTCTTGACCCTGAAGATGCACCATACCGAAAATGGATATTTAAAAAAAAATATTTTTATTTGTTTATTTATTCTTTTCTATCGAGGATAATGGAATAAGCACGCATGTGGTTTTTTTTACATCCAGTTCCCATGTGCATGCAGGTTTTGTAAATTTTGTCATCTGTTCCCACCGGCACACAAAGGCCTACTCTTTCGAAAAGCGGAACAGGATTTAATTCAAAATTCAAATTCAAAATTCAAATTCAAAAGCTTTATTATCTCAAAGACAGAGAAATTCCGGCGGGTTACTCGCCATACATAAAAACAATAAACATTTAAACATAGTATTTAAAACACACACACACTGTCCAACATCAGCACGCACCCATCATGAGATAAAATGCATCCACAAATCACAATATCTCAGCCACCACAAACCCACCCCAAACAAAAATCACTTTACTCATGTTCACAACAAGTAAACCCGAAATTCCGCACATTCACAGTCACTCGCGCACGCGCACCACAAAAACGCTCGCACATTGTAAACATTCGTACCCAGCTCACGCATTTTAATAATATAAGTCAAAATGTTATAACATTTTGTATAAGACAAATATTAATTAATTAATACTATTTCTTTTAAGATATGAACAGTCTAAAATAATAACACGCGCACGTATTTAAAAAAAAATCATTTGTATAACATGTATGATAAGGCTAATATCAGTGAAGTTAATACTCTATTCTATTAGAAACTGAACACAGTTTACACTAATAAAAGGTAGCCTTTAGTCTCTCTCTCTCTCGCTCGCTCGCTCACTCGCTCTCTGTCGTGGGCTTTAGTTCAATTCAGATGTATTGTCATACATTTATTAATTAGCAGAATTGAGGTTGGAATAAAACTATTTTTAAATCGCAGGGTTCTAGACTTGGGTACTCTGTAGCGCTTTTGAGAAGGGCAGGAGTTCAAAATATTTCGCAAGCACATTGTTTTCCCATCACTCACAATCTGTCTAGCTCTGTCTCTCACATGGCATTCATACAAGTCATTCAGTTTCATTTGCTCACAAGCCCACAATTTTGCCACATCTGGTTAAAAATCTTTTTTACTATGTTTTTTTTTTAACAGTCAGCCCCCATACCAACAAACCAAGGAAAATGAAAACAGCCCTCAATAAAGCATGGGTAGAAATTTTGTAAAATTTTTACATTTACTTTAAGACTCCGGAGTTTTTGAAGGAAAAAGATGCGTGAGGGGCATTTCTATTACAAGATCTGAATTAGCATCAAAGTTTATTTATCATCAATAATAGTACCTAGATATTTGATTGGGTACACACTCTACCTTTACACCATCAATGTAAAGATTTGGTATGGGGTGGGGGTCCCTGCGAAAATCAATCAACATTTCCTTAGTCTTTTTAACATTTAAAGGGCAAGACAGTTCTTTTTGCACCAGGGGAGAACTCCTCAACTTTTTAAAATACATGACATGGAATTAACAGATCTTCTAGAGCAAGCATCAGAATATTGATTAACGGTATAAGATCAGAGCCATGCAGTCATTTGTGTAAAGGGGGAAAAGGATGGGGGACAGAACAGTGCCTTGGGAAACCAGTGGAAGTTGATCTTTTGAGTGATATGGCTTTTTGAAATCGAACAAACTGTGTCCGGTGTGTCAAAAAGCTCATTATCCAAGAATTTGCCGAGGACAGACATCTATTGAAGCAGTTTGAAACTAATAGATGGGCTGAATGGGATTAAAGGCAAAGAAAGTCAAAGAAAAGTAAAACAACAAAGATTTGGTTTTTTCTAGGTGGAATAAACAATATGCAGCAAGGTAATTTAGCATCATTTGTGCTTCTGTTGGGTTTGTATCAAACTGAAGAGGGTCTAGAATGAAGAAGTAAAAAAAAGAACCGTTTGAGAACGATTCGTTCAAAACATTTCATTACTATTGAGTAGAGCTACTGGGCTATATCCCTTTAAAGATTTGGGTGATTATTTTTTGGAACAGGAAAAAAATATTGATTTTTTCCAGAACTTTTGGGACATGGCATGCTTTCAAAACAGAGAAAACAAATCACTAAAAACATGACACAGCTGCTCTGCACAAGATTTTAAAAGCCGACCACAAATACCATCCACACCCACAGCCTTCCTCACATGCAATGCTTTAAATACTGATTTAACATCTGTACCATGAACAGTAAAATCTTCATCATTCGAATCATTATCACAGACATTTTGTTGCAGGTTAGACAGACAGAACGTGTGCGCAAGATGTTTTGCGTGTGTTTGCACGCAGGGCTTCGGTTTATAGTCTCATCCGAAAGACTTTTGGGGAGAGTGGAGTCTGCACTGATGTTAACTCCAGGGGAAAAATCCCCTTGAACGGGATTCGACCCCGGGTCATCAGATTGTGAGCGCAATGTTCTAACCACTAGGCTATCCCGTCCCCGATATGGCTGTGGAAGAGAGATAGAGATGAGTGGTGTGAAAAACAGCAGGACAGGACTGTCTCAGAAGATGATACAGCGAAAATAAAATCATGTAAATGAATAAGTGTAAACAGAAAAACCAAACTATCGATGTCTACATTAACATGCAGGTGTGTGTATGTGTGTGTGTTGTATGTGTGTGCGTGCGTGAGTGCGTGTGTGTGTGTTCGTGTGCGTGAGTGCTCGTGCGCGTGCGCGCGCGCGCGTGTGTGTATATGTGTGTGTGTGTGTGTGTGTGAATGTGTGAGTGTGTGTGTGTGTGAAAGTCAGTCAGATTCATGCCAGGCCAATTCGTAATTGTAAATAATACATTGAATTAGCAATAGATTTGTTTTTCTGTGTATGTGTTGTTCTTTCCAATAAACTGTCATTTTCAAGCTAGAAAAGTCAACCATGATATTAAAAAAGCAAAGGAGGAACCACACATTGCACAGTAACAAATGATGGGTGGTGGTCTAGAGGTAACGCACCTGCCTAGAAAGCGAAAATACCGGGTCGGAAGTGTGCGGTGATTTGATCCCCGTTTCGGCCAAAAACTTTTCCTCCATCCATTAGACCATGAGTGGTGGTTTGGCTGCTATTCTTTCGGATGAGACGATAAACCGAGGTCCCGTGTGTTACACAACATTATTTAACGCACGTAAAAGAATCCACGGCAACAAGAGAGATGTCCCTGGCAAAATTCTGTAGAAAAAAGCCACTCTGATAGGGAAACAAATACAGTTGCAGACAGGACAAGAAAACCAAAAAAATGGGTGGCGCTGGTCTTGTGGAAACACGCTCTACCCGGAGAGAGCAGCCCGAGTTTCAAGCAGAGAAATCTGCCGTAACTTAAGTGGTATGAAATGAAATTGAACAAACGTGACAAGTTACAAGATGCTAGCCTCCATCGGCAACCCCCTTCCCTTTCTTCTCTCCCTCCCCCCTTCCCCAAATCTTCTGTAAACACAATACACGCTGTTACATACACAAGCATATAAAAACTAATACTCACTTTCTGCTAACGCTGACAACAGCAGCAACAATCGCGCGCGCACACACACATACACACACACACACTCATACACAGACACAAACAGACACAGACACACCGACACACACACTCACACACACCCGCACGTACACACGCACGCTTACGTGCACACACACACACGCTCGCACGCACGCACCACACACACACACACACACACACCAGACACACACAAACAGACACAAACAGACAGACAGACAGACTCACACGCATACACACACGCACGCACGCACGCACACACACGCACGTTGGTTTTGTGTGCGTGCGTGCATGCGCGTGTGTGTGTGTGCGTGCGTGTGCGCGCGTGTATGTGTGTATGAATTATACAGTGTACTTTTCTTTTTGGAGGGGGAGGGAGGGTCTATTGTTGTTGTTGTTGTTGGGTTTTTTGTTTTTGTTTTCTGTCGTGTGTGTGGTTTTTTTCTCTGTTTCTATTTTTCTTGTGGAATCAGTTTTATTATTATTGGTTATGTTAATAATGTAGTTAGATATTATTGACCAAGTTGTTTTTGTTCCTATATAGATGACTTAAGGGGGAAAAAAGCAAATGCATTTCTTATTCAATGTACCATCCGGAAATAAAAAATTGACTCGACTTGACTTGACTTCACACACACACACACACACACACACACACACACACACACACACCACACACACACACACACACACACACACACACACACACAACACACACACACACACCACACATACACACACACACACACACACACACACACAGGTTGCTGTAAAAGTAACTTTTTAAATGTGGGTTGTAGACCTATTGATTATATATCTCTAGTAATTCTAAAATACTTTTAAAACCTTTGACTATAGATTAGTACGCGCGCGCACATGCCCGCGCGCGTGTGTGGTGTGATGTGCGCGCGCGCGCGTGTGTGTAAGTATGTGTGTATGTTTATATGTGTGTGCGTGTGCGTATGTGTGTGTATGTGTTTGTGTGTTGCTCCTTTTGTGCGTATGAGTGTGTTTGTTGTTATTGTTTGTGTCTGTGTGTGTGTGCATGTGTGTGTATGTGTGTGTGCGCGCGCGTGTGTGTGTTTGTGTGTGTGTATGCGTGTGTGTATGCGCTCGCGCGCCTAACTACATGCATACTCATTTCCTAATTTACCTAAAAGGCTGTTAACTAATACACTGCACAAGATGTGGTGGGGAAAGGAGGGAGGGGGGGGGGGGGGGTAGACAGTCTACATATATCGCCTTCTACATGTTTTGAAGAAGTGTGTAGAGCAGATGAATCCACAGCCACTTGAAAGGGTCACGCATAAACTCTCCTACTTCATGACTTAAGCCAATAGTATCCTTCGAGCATGCGCGCGCGCGTGCACACACACACACACGCGCGGGGTGGGGGATGGGGAAGGTAGGGGTGTTCATTTTGTTCTGTTGTTGTTGTTGTTGTTTGTTTGTTTGTCTGTTTTTTGGCTCGTTTGTTTTGGGTTGGGTATTTGTGTTCTTTTTACATTTTTTTTAAAATATCAGCTTTCTGATTGATTTGATTTTATTGATGCCAGATTTGGATTGACACACTAAACACTCTCTCTCTCTCTCTCTCTCTCTCTCTCTCCCTCCTCTCTCTCTCTCTCTCTCTCCTCTCTCTCTCTCTCTCTCCCTCTCTCTCTCTCCTCTCTCTCTCTCTCTCTCTCTCTCTGTCTGTATCTCTGTCTCTCTATCTCTCTCATATAAAAAATGACGTAGTTTATGTTTGCTTAAAATTGTTAGTTGTGGTTTATTATTGACAGTCCCTTCTCAGCTCAGGGCAAGAGCCTGATGAAAAGAAAAAGTATATGAATACTTATCAGTTACCCTTGGGAATAAAGATTATCGACCAAATCAATGAGAGAGAGGAGAGAGAGAGGGGAGAGAGAGAGAGAGGGGGGATGAGAGAGAGAGAGAGAGAGAGAGGAGAGAGAAAGAGAGAGAGGGGAGAGAGAGAGACGAGAGAGAGAGGAAAAAAAAAGGAGAAAGAGAGAGGGGGAAAGGGAATAGGAAGGAGAGAAAGAGAGGAGAGAGAGAGGGGAAAAGAGAAGAGGGGAAAAAGGGGAAAAAGAAGGGGGAGAGAGAGAAAGAGAAGAAAAAGGAGAGAGAGAGAAAGAGAGAGATGGGAAAGGAAAAAAAAGAGAGAGAGAAAGAAAAGAGAGAGGGGAAAGGAGAGAGATAGAGAGGGGATAGGAGACAAAAGACAAAACAAGAAGGAGACGGAGTAAAGTGGACAAGGGGTGGGGTCCCGAATAAAGAAAAAAAAGGAAAAAAGAAAGAAGAAAAAAAGAAAAGAAGAAGAAGAAAAAAATGTAGGGAAATTTTAATTAGCGCTGAATTTTTTTAAAGTAAACAATTCAGGCCCTTGGTAATATGGATAGAAAATGGTGGTTATGGACGATGTGGATATCCTATGGGCCCCAAAAAGTCCACCAGTCCTGGGGTTTAGCCCTGTCTGCTGGCGGGTGCCCGCTTCAGGGTCTGTGTGCTCCTGTTTCTTTTGTGTCTTAGAAATTTGGGCTGACCCCAAAATGGATGAACAAAACACCACACCCACACACACACACACGTAAATACCACGTAACGCAGCGCGCACGCACACCACCACAGTGGTTAATATCACTTTTAGGACCAGAAAGTTAAATTAAAAAAAGAAACACAATTCCCTCACCACCCCATCAAACCAAACCCCCACGACCATCACCCCCAAACCCTCAAACCCCAACAACAAACCACCATCCCACCACCCCCACATACCACTATCACCAAACACCACCCCCCCATCACCACCCCCCACCACCCTCATCATCATCACCAACACCCCACCACCAAATCTTTATCATCCCATTTACTTCCTCCCAAATCACCCCCCACCCCTTAAACCCTCACCCCCACCAAACCTCCAAAAAAAACCCCTACCCTACAACCAAAACCCCCACCCCAAAACACCACCCCATACCTCAAACCCCCACCCCCCACCACCCCTATCACCCCACCCCACCCCCCCAAAAACCCCCCCCCCCCAACACCACCCCAACCCTCAACCCCCACCACCACCCAAAACCCTTACCCCCACCACCATCCCACCTTACTTCACCACCCAAAAGTCACAAAAATTTGGGGCTGAACAGTTGCAAAAATTATATTAAAAACATGGGCCATTCTGGACCTTTTCATGTCATTTGTTTTTATTGCCTACATATACCTTTCCCCACTTCAAACAACATTTAAATTTTAAAAACTAAACCGGGAGTTTTTGTGAAGGAATGCAAAACATCTTTTAAATGTCCAAAAATTAGCCGGGCTAAATCGGCATTGGAAAAACACACACAACACACACACACACATGCACGCGCGCGCGTGCACCACACACACGCACACACACACACACACAAACACACACGCACAAACACACGCACGTCACATACATACACACACAACAAACGCACGATTTTTCTTTTGGTTGTGGTATGTGTGTGAGGGCAGGATGACAAAAAGGTTGTTTAAAACTGATCTATTACCCTCAATAAAGAGCCAGTTTGACTTGACTTGAACTTAACTTGACACGCACGCACTCACACGCAAACACACACACACCAAACAGGCAAACACGCAAACCACACAAACACACACACACACACACACACCCACACCCAAACCACACACATACACAGACCTTAATGAAAAACGTCCGATGATTAAACTGACTGACGGACTGACTGACTGACTGACTGACAGACTGACTGACTGCGTGCAGTGTTTTGTTTTGTAGGAGAACGAAAAGAGGGAGGAAAATAGAGAAGTGGGGGGGGGAGAGGGGAGAGGACAAGAGAGAAGAAAGTGGGGGGGGGGGGGGCCAGAGAGAGAGGAGAAAGGGAGAACAGGGGAGGTGGGGGAAGAAGAAGAGAGGAGAGAGAGGAGAGGAGGGTAGAGAAAGGAGGGGTAGGGGGGGAAGGGAGAGGAGGGAGAAGGGGAAGAGAGAGAGAGAGAGAGAGAGAGAGAGAGAAGGGAGAAGAGGAGGACCACAGGAGGACCAAGAAGAAAAGCAGGGGTTGGGGAAAAGAGAGAGAAGGGGGGAAGGAAAAGAGACAAAAAACACAGGGGGGGGGGGGGGGGGTGGAGGAAGTAGGAGAGAGAGGAGAAGAAGAGAGAGAGAGAGAGAGAGGAGAGAGAGAAAAGTAGAGGACAAGAAGCGAAGAAGGGGGTGGTGGCAGAGACCGAGAGAGGTGGGGAGGAAGACGAGGGGGGGGGGGGAGGAAGGGGGAATCAGGCCCGGCCACCGAGAAGGGGACAGAAAGGAGGGATCAGCGGCCAGGCGAGATATTGTATCAATGGAGAACAGCAAGAAAACTAAACAAAACCACAAACCAAAAGAAGAGAGACCAAATGAAAGCAGGAGAACCATATTGAGAAAGAAGAACAAGAAAAAGGAATAAAGCCGAGAGGGGGAGGAGGAGAAACAGAAGGGAGGAAGGAGGAGGAGAAACAGAGGAGGAGGGAGAGAAAAGGAGAGGAGGGAGAAGCAGAAGGGAAAAGAGAAAAAGGAGGAAAAAAAAGAAGAAGGAGTAGAAAAAAGAAGGAGGAGAAGGAGGAGAAAGAGGAGGAGGAGGAGAAACGGGAGGAGGAGAGAAGGAGGAGAGAAGGAGGAGAAGGAGGAGAGAAGATGAGGAGGAGAAGGTGGAGGCGGAGGAGAAGAGGAGGGAAGGTGGAGGAGGATGGAAGAAAAAACTATCGATAATAGAATAACAAAAAAAATACATCATTACCCAACGACAATAACAACAATTAGAACTACATCAAAACAGCATACGTATTTGATGTTGATATTTACTGCATTAATTTTTTTCATGACGTATTTTGCAAAGTCCGCGCGCATGTGTGTTTGTGGGAGTGTGTGTGTGTGTGGTGTGTGTGTTGTGGGTGGTGTGTGTGGTGTTGTGTGGTTGTGTTTGTGTGTGGGTGTGTTGTGTGTGAAGAGAGAAGAGAGAGAGAGGAGAGAGAGAGAGAGAGACTGTCACTTGTCATTACCAAGGAGAAAGCAATGACCAAAACCCGAACTAAAAACTTCCCATGTAACACAATTATTCAACAACCTCTCCAACTCAGTATTTTGGTTAATTCTTTTTATATTAGGTTGTGTTGTGTGTGTGTGTGGTGATGTGTGTTGTTGTGTGTGTGTGTGTGTGTGTGTGCGCGCGCGCGCGTGTGTGTGTGTGTCAAGTCAAGTCACGTCAAAGAAGTCAAATTTTTATTTCCAGATGTACATTGAAATAGCAATGCACTTATGTTTCTATCATCAAGCCATCTATCAAAGATCAAATGTGTGTGTGTGCGTGTGTGCGTGTGTGTGCTTGCGTGTGCGTGCGTGGCGTGTGCGTGCGTCGTGCGTGCGTGTGCGTGCGCGCGTGTGTGTAGTAATGTATGGTGTGTGTGGAGGGGGGGTGGGGTATGTATGTGTGTGTGAGGGGGGGGGAGGGGGATAGGGGTAGTGATAAATAACTAGGATCTCTCCCTCGACGTGCAGAGCGTTTTCTGAGATTTGTTCCGCATTGCTGCCTGCATTGAAGTCTAAACGTTTCTATAGCGACCCACAACAACACAGGTGACCGCTAGTGTATATGTACGGCTGATGTCTGTGTAGGTTGTTTCAACTGTCTGTTTCTGGTTGAAGCTCTTTTCTTTATCCTCTCTCTCTCTCCCTCTCATCCACCCATCATCAGACAATTCTCTCTCATCTCTCCTATCACTCCCTCCGAGTCCTCGTCTCACTCCCATCTCAGTACGATCCTCCATGCTCTCTCCGTCGTCTCTCTCCCCTCTCACGCCTCTCACTCCCACGCCTCCTCCACATCATCTCTCTCTCGTCTTCCGCTCTCAACCTCTCCACAATCCTCTCTCTCTCCTCATCACTCTCTCTCTCTCTCTTATTTAAAAAAATGGTTTATGTATCGACAGTTATTGGGTTTGGGTTTGGTGGTTTTTTTAAAATTTTTATTTTCAAGAGAGGCTACTTTTCTCCGCATGATCAGTCAAAACTGTGTCTGATAAAAATGAAAGCACTAAAATTGAATAGCGAAAGAATATAGTAGATACAAAAATATGTCTCCTGTCTCGTGTCTCTGTTTCTCCTCTCTCTCTTTATCCTTCGGAAGATACTATAAACCGAGCCCCGTGTGTGCGAACGCAAAACGGATAAACAACAGAACATCTACTTGCGCACGACGTTTAAAATTTCCTGTTCCGCTTTCGTAAGAGTAGGCCATGGTGGGCCGAAGGGGAAACGGATGACGAAAATGTACAAAACCCGCATAACCACACGGGACTATGGCAGTAAAAAAAGCACATATGCGTATTCCAATTATCCTCGATTAAAAGAATAAATACATAAATAAATCAAATCAATAAATTTGCTCTTTCAACTACTTCTCTGACTCTCACTCTTCTCGGATCTCTCACTGTTGGGTCGCGATGAATGGCATATATTATATCTATACAGAACAAAATCTGGAATCCATGTCAGGAAACTGTTTGGGCTGTCTTATTAATAATTATACGCTTTTTTTTCATTGGATTCTGTGTTGTGCCCAGTCCCCCTAATCTTCCTTGTGAGTGGGCGTTGACCGCTTAACACAATAAATAGCATTATTATTGGCTTTTGTTGTTTTTTGTGTAGTTATTGTTTTGTTGCTGTGCTGGCTGCTTTTTAAAGGATCTCCTGCCCTATCTAACTACAGGACCGATTGCATATTCGTTAGTGTTTCTAAGCATCGCAGCATGATCATAGACAGAGACATTATTTATGAAGAGAAACGTGTGAATTGTCCTAAAACGTCAGCTTCTCCTCATCTCTTCATTGTCATGGTCTAATTAGTTTTAACTATGGGCAAAATGAATATGATTGCTGTAAACTGTATCAGTGGATTCAGGCTATATTATTGCTATTCAGAGCGGCGCGAGACCCGAGTGTGAGTGTGTGGTGTGTGTGTGTGTGGTGTGGGTGTGTGTGTGTGTGTGTGTGTGTTGTTGTGATGTCAAGTCAAGTCAAGTCAAAATTGTATTTCCAATGGTACATTGAATATGCAATGCATTTCATTTTTTCATCAAGCCATCTATCTAAAGAACAAATTTCCGTAATGATTATACTAAAGACACTACATTATTGCATCGTTTTACCATTAAATTAAAACCAGTAACAAAAAAAAAAAAAAGAAGGAAAAAATTGATAAGGAAATACATTGAAAATACAAATAAACCACATAACATATACACGCACACACTACTCATGCACCCCTAGCGCGTGCGCGCTCACGTCCACAACACACATTTAAATAAAAAATGTTTAAGAATTAAAAAAAGAAAATCATAGAACGTCAGGACACACAAATAACTTCACTTTACTGTGTTCTCCATTTTTTTCACGTTTATTACTTTAGATAATCAAAAAAAGATACAGGACATAAAACGTTTAAAAATCTAGCATTGTCTTTACTGAAAGATTACCTTCAATGACCTCCCTGCCTCTCCTCTTCCACCTCAGCAAACGTATGCTTTATATGCGCTCATACTTTTCAAATAGCGCTTTTTAAAAATGACATATTCCACACAATCACTATCCAAAGCAAGCGAAAGTCAAATAAGATTACAATAATGATTATATAATAGCGATACAATTATAACAACATATCACCCATCACCCATGTGACAACAATATAACAAATGATCCCCATCACCATGAACAAGAACAAACATGATAACAGAAAACATGAAAGATGGGGGTGGGAGGAGTATCAAATTTTTTTATATAATATTTTTGTATTTTTTGCGTTTTTTGTCTTTCTTGTGATTTTTAATCAATAGTCTGATTCTTTCTGAGGTTTATTTCTGTGGTTGTGTGTGTGTGTGTGTGTTGTTGTGTGTGTGTGTGTGTGTGTGGGTGTGTGTGTGTGTGATTCAAAGATTCAAGATTCAGATTCAGATTCATAATATGTTATTGCCATTTAAGTCATGTAGGCTGATTTGACACAACAAAAACATCAATTTATAATTATTGATCTATTTTGGCTAAAAGTTGATGTACACAAAAAACATTTGGCATTCATAACTTTTCTCTATTTCTCTTATTTTTCAAAACACGCATACACATCTCTGATGATATCTGCGTGATATAATCAACTGTGATTAGTCATTTTATTATTACACATTTATGCGTTTTTTTATCTTTCTTTGATTTTTATCAATCTAATTTCTAGTTCCATCCTTATAAAATACATCAACGAGTAAATGAAATTCATCTCTATTTTGGTTACGAGTATCCTACATTTTCTGTCCTCTCTGGATATATTTTTGGTGCTTCCCTTTCTAATAATCCTTAAATTGTGAGAGCTTTGCGAAATTTATAATACGTCTTCTCATGGTTTTTGTTGCATATAATATTAAATATGTTTTCCATTCTGTATTCTTGTAGCATAATCTCAAAAAAAATTTTAGATTTGCAAACTCTTTCTTCTCTATGTGTGTGTGTGTGTTTGCCTGTCTGTCCCTGTCTGTGTGCCTGTCCATTCTGCCTGTGTGTCTGTCCTTTGTTTGTGTGTATAGTGCATGTGTGTCTGTGTGCGTGTGTCTGTCTTCTGTATGTCTGTGTGTGGTCCTGTGTCTGTGTTTGCGCGTACAGTTCATGGCGTTTGTTGTTTGTGTATCGGAGTTGTGTGTTTGCATGTGTGTGTGTTTGCATGTGTGTTTTGTGTGTGTACCGCGTGCGTGCGTGCGTTGGTGCATACTGTGTGTTGTATATGTGGTGTGTCTTTGTGCGCGGGTGCATGTGAGTGTATATGTTTAAGTTGAGTGCGCGCACGGTCGTGTGCGTTTTGTTTGTGTGTTGTGTGTGTGTGTGTGTGTGGGTGTGTGTGTGTTGTTGTGTTGTGTGTTGGTTGTGTGTGTGTGGCAAACATGCGAATCATTGGCAAATACCAATGGGATCTAACAGACAGACAGGACAGAGAGTAAGAGAGGGGAGACATGGGTTTGTTGTGTGAGGAAAGACAACAGACACGCTGTGCACGGTCAGTCATTTACTGTAGGGACCCTGCTTGGAAATAACTCTCTCTCTCTTTCTCTCTCTCTCTCTGTCTGTCTGTCTCTCTGTCTCTGTCTCTCTCTATCTTCTCTCTCTTCTCCTCCCGCTCTCTGTCTCTTCCTCTTTCTCTCTCCCCGTTTCTGAGAGTGGGTGATCACCCCTTGCACATAGGCAGGAGAATCGTTTTTTGCTCTTCATATCCACTTAAAAACGCACCAATTCAGCACAATGCCTGCTGCTGGACTGCCAACAAGCTTTGGAAGTCACCATTGGTGCCCTGCTACAAGACCATCACCTGATATTCTGGAAAATCTGTGGAGAAGGCGACAACACAACGGTTGTACTTCGACTGAAGACCGGCTCTCAAAACACAGCAAATATGGCGAGTCAGCAAATCCACAGGAAACCAGCCAGTGAACATGACAGAAACAAGACTGAAAGAGGAGAGACGACAGGCAGAGGGGGGGGGGGGGGTGGACAGGTGAAGGAGAACAGAAAGGCAGAGGGGAAGTGACTGTCAGTAACAAGGCCAGAAGAAAATTGGGCAAGTGAAGTGTTCGCCTCTGAAAATTCACACAACTTGTTTTATATAGCCTACCCCCGCCAACAACCACGGCTGTCCCGCACACATCAACAGGTCCCCTGTCTCCGAACATCACACCCTGCACGGTGCTGTCTTCTCACCTGATTTCACCCCTACACCAGTGAAGTTACCCTTTAGCAGCAACCCCGTTTCCCTGATCAGCCGTGTCTCATTCGGCCCCTGGCTGAACCATGTGTCAACTTCCATCCGAACTACCACTGAGGACAACGTTGGTGACAGCCCTCTACAGAAAGCTGAGGAGACTGGCTGCAGTGTGGAGCTGATCAGAGACTATGTAGCGGAGTTAACAGGTTCCTGTAGAGAAGACTGAGAAACACCTCTAGAAACCGTGATTTTAACCACGTGCTTGTTTCTGAGGACAAACCAGACGTTTTTATTTGTGAAAGTGATGACGTGGTTTTTGAGTTTAAGAGGACATAAGATTCCAATAAACAAGCCGATGTCTTCTGGTTTGTCGAAAGAGACACCAATCACATACCTGAAGAAAAATGGACCATTAACTCCAGGCTGCAGCTGTGGACACCTGCTGATCACAAGAGGTTCGAAGAGAGGATTGGTGCCAGACTGAACGTGCTAAAGGTGACCATGGGTGCTATCAGATTCCTTCTTGGATAACTGATTGTGACACTGATTGCCTGCTTTGGAATGTGTTTGTGAGCATGCGCACGCGCATGTGTGTGTGTGTGGCGTGCGTGCAGCACAGGCATGCAAGTGCATTGGGTGTTTGCATTGTACAAGCACGGCCTGCATAATATGTCGTAAGCAACCAGAATTGGTTTGTGGTATCATAACAACAACATAACCGAGACCTCCCTTCCTGTTAGCAACAAGATTGATGTGTAGATCTTAACACAAAAAAACAGAGACCGTGACCTAACTGCTAGAAAACCAAGAAATGTTGTGGACCATAAGCACCCAACTAACAAAAGGCCCTCCAGCACACTGGCTAACAGCTTCGAACAGCAGAGGCGGTCACACTGAGGACTGGAAAACAATGAGATAGGATCCAGTGGCTGGGACTTCTAGCCCTTTAGGAAATAATTGCTCGGAGCTTTGGCTTCAGCCCCTCTCAGACCGAAAATGACTGACACGTGTCATAGAATAATTGCCCTCTGTCCTCTGGCCCAAGTTATGGAGGGATGGGTAATCCGTTTATGTTGATGAAATGAGAGAAAGAAGAAGGGAAGAGGATGGAGGTATCAACGTTGAATGATCTTCTGTCTGCTACTCTTTATGAATGGACACAACACTGAGGTCAGTGTGTCTGTTGCAAGTAGTGTTTGCTGTAAAAGCAAGCGTCCTCACGAACAATAGACTGATCCAAGAGACAATGTTATTCAGACAAAAACGGGTCACATAAGCAATACAAAGTTTCACACACAGACACAGGAGAAAGTGAAACTTGTGGCATCCTCTTGAGTGTGATGGGCATTCTCCTCTCCTCAGCTACACCATACTAAATCATTATAGGGAGAGGCTGGAAAATGATGATGGACACAGACAAGTCTATAAGACACTAGACCAAGACAGATGGTAACGAAGTCATAAAGAAGTGGATACCCTTTGTGGGAGTCACTAAAATCCATAACATACATCTGTAGCAGTGGCTGCTAACAAACCCAGCTTCAAATAGAATGATGGTTCAGTATATTCAAAAAAGTAATCAGGTCACTGACTGTTGACAAAATCGGAGTAATAATAATAATAATGTATGGAATTTATATAGCGCTGAATCTTGTAAAGCAACAAATCAAAGCGCTCAGATTTTATTTCATACCACTTTAAGTCATGGCAGATTTCTCTCCGTGAAATTCGGGCTGCTCTCGACCCGGGAGAGCGGAGAACGCGCGCCACTGTAGCGCTGCGCCACCCTTTCACCCTTTTTTTTTTTTTTCTTCCTGCAGTGTATTTTTTCCCTAATCAAGTGGCTTTTTTCTAAGAATTTTTGCAGGACAACTCTCTTGTTGCCGTGGGGTTTTTTGTTACGTGCTGTAAAATAATTACGTGTAACACACGGGAACCCGGGTTATCGTCTTCATCGAAAGACTAGCGGCCCAGACCACCCACCAGTGTCTAATGATGGGGAAAAAATTCCCGGTCCAAACGGGGGTCACGAAACCGCCGCACACTTCAACCCGGACTTTTCGCTTCTAGACTAGCGCGTTACCCTCAGACCACCGATCCACCACTGCCACTAGAGCAACTAACTGAGTGCCGACAAAAGAGCATCTTCAATCCAGCCATCACTACAGGTCCTGCTCCTCACGGTGATGATGTTGCCTCTGCTGCAACTAAAACAACTACCTGACTTCTGACCAAAGACCATGTTCATTAGTCATCACTACCATTTCTGCTACACTCTGTTACAATGTATTCGTGGTCTGCTGACCCGGGTTCAATTCTTGCTCAAGAGAATTTTTCCTCTGGAGTTAACATCAGTGCCGACTCCACTCTCCCCAAAAGTCCTTCGGATGAGACTATAAATCGAGGCCCCTGTTGTAAACGCACGCAGAACATCTTGCGCACACGTTAAAACCCCTTCCGCTTTTCGGAAGAGTAGGCTACTGTGTGCCGGTGGGGATGGATAATAAAATTTACAAAACTGCATACATACGGGGACTGGAGGAAAAAGCACATGAGTGATTATTCCATGATCCTCGAAATAAGAGAATAACATAAATTTTTAAAAGTTGCCTCTGCTTAAACTAAAACAACTCTCTGACTATACTGACAAAAGACCCAAGTTCAAAACAGTCCTCAGTACAGTTCTTGCTACACAAAATAAAACGATCGTTCATTACATTCAAAAGAGCAATCAGGTCAATGACTGTTCACAAAATAAGGAGTTACAACACTGCAGCCTATAGCAAGCACCCAAACTCTTCTGACTACTGCCAAAAGACCATCTTCAATGCAGTCCTCCAGTACAGTTTCCTGCTCACAAAACTGTTACTAAAGTTACTATGCTGCAACGAAAGCAACTAACTGACTTCTAGACAAAAGTCATCTTCATTACAATCATCATTACAGTTCCACTACACACCAAAACACACACCCCACACACACACATACACACAAAACCACAACACATTACACACACAAAACACACACAGTCACACAAGCACACCACAAGCTGCACCATCTGCAAACCGTCCCCAATATCCAGTAATTCTCTCTCTCTCTATATATAATAATATGTATATGCACCGGCCATTTTACTGGATGACACGCCCACGCTGAAGTGACTATTGTGTCCCAGAAGAAGCGACAGTGTCCCAGAAAGCCTGTAATTCCCCTGGCCTGCCCACCCTTCATCAAGACCTATAGGAAAGGCAGGGAGGTAGAACATAGCCAAGCTTCTTGCAGACACGAAGATTGCCGTGTATGCCGATTGCAGAATAGGAGAGAGACCGTTCAGCCAAATGACTTTGAATGGAAGGGAAGCCAGCAATCGCTGTTATAGTAGAACTCACGGAGAGTACACTCGTGGTAACAGAGATGGAATACCAGACCTATACTGTCTACCAACCCACATCTTTTTGTCTCTGCCTGTCTGTCTGTCTGCCCCTGTCACACACGCCCACGCACCAAAGCTCGCGCGCGTGCGCTTACACACATATATGCGCGCGCACACACACACACATATGCGCGCGCGCACACACACAAGCACGCACGCATGGGGCGCACACAACACTCCTTAGGATAGACAATACCCGAATTGTCATTGGAAACGCACGCAGAACAGCTTGTTCTATCTGTGTGTGTGTAAATTGTGTGTGTGTGTGTGTGTGGTGTATGTGGTACAACATTTTTTAATGACATCTGAAGTGACAACACCTCACGCTCTAACAATAGCCTGTTGGGACTGTGCATTATTCCAATTGTCCAAATAACAAACAGTAAGAACAGCAACAACAACAGCATCAACAACAACAGCAATAACAAAACAACACTTCATGCTCTAAAAATATCCTATTGGACCTGTGCATAATTCCATTTTCCCAAACAATAACAGCAACAACAACAACAGCAACAACAACAACACTTCATGCACTACTAATAGCCTGTTGGGCCTGTGCATTATCACAATTGGCCCAAACAACAACAACAACAACAACACTTTTCATGCGCTACTAAACGCCTTTAGACCTGTGCATAAGGCATTGCCCAAACAACAACAACAACAACAACAACAACAACACTTCATGCTCTACTAATAGCCTGTTGGGAAACTAGGTGCATTATCTCAATTGCCCAAGACAACAACAAAACAACACAACACTCATCTCTACTAATACCTGTTGGGCCTGTGCATGTATCTCAATTCCCAAAACACCTACACACAACAACAACACTTCATGCTGTACTGGTAGCCTGTTAACCTGTGCATAATTCAATTGCCCAAATACAACAACACCACTTCATGCTCTACTAATAGCCTGTTAGGAAACACTGTGCAAAATTCAATTCCCCAAACAACAACAACAACAACACTCACTCCTACTATCAGCCAGTTAGACCTGTGCATATTCCAATTGCCCCAAACAACCACAAAAACAGTAACAACAACAACGCTAACTCCAAAACACTAAGTATCGTTTTATCCTTTTTTTTTTATTAAAAAACAACAACAGGGGGGGGGGGGGGGGGGGGGGGGGGGGGACGTGTACAGTACTAGTTCTTGTGACAGATTTGTAAACGTTCCACGTGTGTAAATGTTTACACCGCCCATAACCTATGAACGGCTTGTCAAGAAGTTTGGACACGAGCTGAGCTTGTGTTTGGAACAGACAGGCAGGCATGCAGAAGATGCTGCTGTGCTACAGCTCTGTCGTAGAGTCCTTCAAAAGTGACAACGTAATGGCCGCCAGCTGAAAGTGAGACCCATACGCTAAACCCAGCAAGCAAACATCGATTTCTGTACTGTGACTGGATATGTCCAAGTTTGTTAGAGCAGGAAGACGCGTTACGCTTTTGAATCCTGACAGAAACGTCAACACTTGAGAAACCAATCGCATTCTGTCCTTAAACCTGAAGGGAAGCTTATTTCAAGTGAGATCGACAACCGCTACGCTAGTAATAGGACATAACTGAAGACGACAATCTTTACTTTGCAATGGAGAATGTTTAGTTTGTTTTGTATTGAGCTAGTTCAGCACCTTCCCCATTCCCTCACACAACCAGGGATCATTTGAAAAATGTATTTCGTTTTATAGAATTATGAAAGGAGTTGGTGTTATACATATTATTTAGCGCACGTAAAAGAACCCACGGCAACAAGAGATTTGTCCCTGGCAAAATTATATCGAAAAAAAAGCTACTCTAATAGGGAAACAAACAGAGCTGAAGACATGAAAAAATAAGTGGCGCTGCACTTGTGGCGACGCGCCCTCCCCGGGGAGAGCAGCCCGAATTTCACGCAGAGAAATCTGGCGTGACTTAAAGTGGTATGGAATATGAAATTCTATTTGCTGTACTATCCATATTGTGGCATCTCATATTGGCACACACACACGCGCACACACACACACACACTCACAAACCTCTCTCACCTTTACAGGCATCTATTAATGATAAACAAACCGAGAGAGAGAGAGAGAGAGAGATGAGAGAGAGAGGAGAGAGAGAGAGAGAGAGAGAGAGAGAGAGAGAGAGAGAGAGAGAGAGAGAGAGAGAGAGAGAGAGATCACGCGTGACTCAACAATGCAAGGGAAACCAACTATGCTGATGATCGACTAAAAAGGTCAATGTTATCTCCCTTGCACACGTTGGCGTCATTGCTTTCTTCTTCCTCGTTCCATATTTTTCTGTCTGTCATTCTGCCCATACGTATACATACACACAGCATTTCATCTCTTTGCTTTTCTATTCTGTATTACTGTCATTGGTGATTGAGCTTGACTTTAAGCCCGACTTGCCGATTCCTGTTCTGACGGGATAGCCTGGTGGTCAGGGTGATGTCTTCGTGGTCTGCTGACTCGGGTTCAAATCTCGTTTAAGAGGATTTTTCCTCTAGAGTTAACATCGGTGGTCTAGAGGTAACGCGCCTGTCTAGAATGCCAAAAGTCCGGGTCGGAAGTGTGCGGTAGTTCGTATCCCGTTTGGGCCCGAAACTTTTCCCCCATCCGTAGACCATGAGTGTGGTCTGGGCGCTAGTCTTTCGGATGAGACGATAAACCGAGGTCCACGTGTGTTTACACAAATTTTCAGCGCACGTAAAAGAAACCCACGCAACAAGAGAGTTGTCCCTGGCAAAAAATTCTTAAGAAAAAGTCACTCGAACGGGAAACCAAAATACAGTTTGCAGAACCAAAAACAAAACAAAAAGGGTGGGCGACTGCACTTGTGCGACGCGCCATTCCTGGGGAAGCAGCCCGAATTTCACGGCAGAGAAATCTGGCGTGACTTAAAGTGGTATAAATAAATAGATAGATAAAAGCACAAGGAATCAGATCGCTATCTTCTTACCCATGGGGATGCCAGGGGTCTGTCAGTATAAATAGCATCCCCATCTTTAGGAAAAATCGCCTGCAGGAATTCCCTCTCATTGTCTGCCTTATTTTCCATTCTTCTGTCACCACCTTCTTGTCTATTTTCTGCTTTCTCGGTCCATTCTCCTGCCTTTTCCCCAGAAAGACTTAAAGTTAACAATTCTTCTCCACGCCGAAGTAGGATGTGCCGGACCTGACTTGTCAGGCGCTTAACGGCAGCGTAACGCATTTTTTGCTCAGTAGACAGAAACCAATAGCTGCTGTGTGGGTGTTTGAAGAAGAAGAAGAAGAAGAAGAAGCGAAAAAGCAGAAGATGAAGAAGAAGAAGAAGAAGAACAAGAACAAGAACAAGAAGAAGAGAAGAAGAGAAGAAGAAAAAGAAGAAATAGAAAAAAAGAATTGCGACAGAAGAATTGGCGAAGAAGAAGACGAAGAACAACAACAACAACAACAACAAGCGTCCTTCACAATAAACCACAGCGAGTGTTGCACACAAGGAAAAGACCTCACAAGACTACAATGCTTCAGCTTCAGCTTCAGCTGAGGTCAGCTGCCGCTCCTGATGACATGAGTCATGATCACTCAGCCGACAGCACAGCTTGTCAGCAACACGAGCACTCACATGTACATCAACATGTCATTACTTCAAAGCTTCACGGTTCACCAGAAGTAGGATGTACATTGGTGGATCGGTGGTCTAGAGGTAACGCGCCTGTCTAGAAAGCGAAAAGTCCGGGTCTGAAGTGTGCGGCGGTTCGTACCCCGTTTGGACCGGAAAATTTTCCCCCATCCCATTAGACCACATGAGTGGTGGTCTGGGCGCTAAGACTTTCGGATGGAGACATAAACCGAGGGTCCCGTGTGTTACATAATTATTTAGCGCACACCGTAAAAAAACCCACGCAACAAGAGAGTTGTCCCTGGCAAAATTCTTAGAAAAAAGCCACTCTGATATGGAAACAAATACAAGCTGCAGAAAAAAAACGGGTAAAAGGTGGCGCAGCGCTACGTGGCGACCGTTCTCGCGTCTCCCGGGGAGAGCAGCCCAATTCACGGAGAAGAAATCTGCCCGTGACTTAAAGTGGTATGAAAAAATCTGAGCGCTTTGATTTGTGCTTACAAGAGTCAGCGCTATATAAATTCCATACATTATTATATTATTAATACACACACACACATATATATAATACATATATATTACACACACACACCAAAAACACACACACATATATATATAAATATATTTATATATAATATAAATATATATATATATATATTAGTATATATATATATATATATAATATATATATATATATATATAAATATGATATAAAGAGAGAGAGAGAGAGAGAGAGAGAGAAGAGAGAGAGAGAGAAACGAGAGATATTATAACACACACATCCAATACATAAATTATACCACACATAGATAAATATACAGATATTTCTAGATAGATAGATAGATAGATAGATAGATAGATTATAGAAAGATAGATAGATAGATATTAGATTAGAAAGATATATAGATAGATAATAGAAAAAGATAGATATATATAATTAATATATATTTATATAATATATATATAATCTATATCTATAAATATAATATATATATATATATATATATATATATCGATATATATATAATATGTACACATGCTCATGAAGACACAGATTACAAACAAACCACTGTTGGCCGTCGCTCTTTCTGTTTTACTGGTCCATCCACCTGAATGAACTCCCTCTTTCAACTTCGCCAAAAGCCTTCATTCTTTTGAGACCTTCAAATCCCGCCTCAAAACACACTTAACTTTCCTACCTGACATTTCCTCCCTCATATCCGTCCCTACTTTTTCAACATGGTGTGTGTGTGTGTGTGTGTTTGCAACGCGCGTGCATAAATTTGAAATAATGTTATACATATATTTGAGGAAAAGTTTGCAGGTGTGTAAATGAAATGAGTGCAAGAGCGCTTCGATTTGTTGATTTACAAGATTTCAGCGCTATTAAATTCCTATATTAATATATTATTATTATTATTATTATTATTAATATTAATAGTTATTAATATTATTATTATTATTATTATTATTATTATTATATTATTATTAATATGTATTATTGTTATTGTTATTGTTATTATTATTACATATATATATATAAATATATATACATATATATAGATAGACAGATATAGATAGATAGATATATATGCATACACATGAATGAGTCTTTTCTTCTGTGCAACAATGACAGCCTTTTACGAATGCTCTGAGGAGGAGAATGTTATGTTGAATATAGTAATAAGTTTCACTTTATTTTATTTCATTTGATCGTTCGTTCAGAGCGGATTTTTTCATTTGTTTGGGGCTAACTCATGTACTTGTTTTCTCTCGTTTGTTCTCATTGTTAATATTGTTGTACCATGTTTGTGTGTTTTTATTAAGCCTTTTCTTTTCTTTTAAGTGCTGGAAGAAAAGAAGGCTTACCTTACTCCATTGTTGTTGTTGGCCCATTGGTTGTGGTGTGGTGGGTTGGTTGGGTTGTGGAGCGGGTTGGGGGGTTGTTGGGGGGGACAGATTTGGGGGGGCGCTCGAAATTGGCGCATTGGGGCGAAACCTTAAGACTATAAAGATTTGTTTCTTCTTCATCAGCAGCATAATCACCAGCATCATCAGCATCAGTGGCAGCAGCAGCAGCAGCATAATCACCAGCATCATCAGCATCAGTGGCAGCAGCAGCAGCATAATCACCAGCATCATCAGCATCAGTGGCAGCAGCAGCAGCAGCAGCATAATCACCAGCATCATCAGCATCAGTGGCAGCAGCAGCAGCAGCAGCAGCAGCAGCATAATCACCAGCATCATCAGCATCAGTGCAGCATCATGCAGCCACAAGCAAGCAGCAGCATAATCACCAGCATCATCAACACATGGCATCATCACACAGTGGCACAGCACACAGCAGAAAGCATCATCACCGATCATGAAGCGATCTGATTGTATTTGCAAAGATATAGGCTATATAAATTTGCCATTTACCATCAATCATGCACCATCACAACCATCATCATCATCATCATCCTCATCATCATCATCAACATCATCATCATCATCATCCATCAACATCATCAATATCATATCTTTTGTGTTCGTACATTGTCGTCGTCTTCTTTCTTCTTCTTCTTCTTCTTCCTTTCTTCTATCTTCTTCATCTTTCTTCTTCTTCTTCTTCTTCTTCCTTCTTCTTCTTCTTCTTCTTCTTTTCTTCTTCTTCTCCACCTCCCTCCTACTAACCAGCTATTTCATCCTCCGCTTTGTGTAACTACCTAATTGTTTAGTTGTTTAAACTCATGTTGTTGCTGTGCAAAAGATGTGTTGCTCTGAAGTGCAGGCTATCACAATAATCACCACAGTGGGACCTGTGGTGAGCAGGACGCCCCTTAAGTCATGAAATAGAGACACTGGACGGCTTCGCTTGGATTGATCTCCTGAACGCACTTGTCTTCGGCATTGGAAAAACACACACAACACACACACACACATGCACGCGCGCGCGTGCACCACACACACGCACACACACACACACACAAACACACACGCACAAACACACGCACGTCACATACATACACACACAACAAACGCACGATTTTTCTTTTGGTTGTGGTATGTGTGTGAGGGCAGGATGACAAAAAGGTTGTTTAAAACTGATCTATTACCCTCAATAAAGAGCCAGTTTGACTTGACTTGAACTTAACTTGACACGCACGCACTCACACGCAAACACACACACACCAAACAGGCAAACACGCAAACCACACAAACACACACACACACACACACACCCACACCCAAACCACACACATACACAGACCTTAATGAAAAACGTCCGATGATTAAACTGACTGACGGACTGACTGACTGACTGACTGACAGACTGACTGACTGCGTGCAGTGTTTTGTTTTGTAGGAGAACGAAAAGAGGGAGGAAAATAGAGAAGTGGGGGGGGGAGAGGGGAGAGGACAAGAGAGAAGAAAGTGGGGGGGGGGGGGGCCAGAGAGAGAGGAGAAAGGGAGAACAGGGGAGGTGGGGGAAGAAGAAGAGAGGAGAGAGAGGAGAGGAGGGTAGAGAAAGGAGGGGTAGGGGGGGAAGGGAGAGGAGGGAGAAGGGGAAGAGAGAGAGAGAGAGAGAGAGAGAGAGAGAAGGGAGAAGAGGAGGACCACAGGAGGACCAAGAAGAAAAGCAGGGGTTGGGGAAAAGAGAGAGAAGGGGGGAAGGAAAAGAGACAAAAAACACAGGGGGGGGGGGGGGGGGTGGAGGAAGTAGGAGAGAGAGGAGAAGAAGAGAGAGAGAGAGAGAGAGGAGAGAGAGAAAAGTAGAGGACAAGAAGCGAAGAAGGGGGTGGTGGCAGAGACCGAGAGAGGTGGGGAGGAAGACGAGGGGGGGGGGGGAGGAAGGGGGAATCAGGCCCGGCCACCGAGAAGGGGACAGAAAGGAGGGATCAGCGGCCAGGCGAGATATTGTATCAATGGAGAACAGCAAGAAAACTAAACAAAACCACAAACCAAAAGAAGAGAGACCAAATGAAAGCAGGAGAACCATATTGAGAAAGAAGAACAAGAAAAAGGAATAAAGCCGAGAGGGGGAGGAGGAGAAACAGAAGGGAGGAAGGAGGAGGAGAAACAGAGGAGGAGGGAGAGAAAAGGAGAGGAGGGAGAAGCAGAAGGGAAAAGAGAAAAAGGAGGAAAAAAAAGAAGAAGGAGTAGAAAAAAGAAGGAGGAGAAGGAGGAGAAAGAGGAGGAGGAGGAGAAACGGGAGGAGGAGAGAAGGAGGAGAGAAGGAGGAGAAGGAGGAGAGAAGATGAGGAGGAGAAGGTGGAGGCGGAGGAGAAGAGGAGGGAAGGTGGAGGAGGATGGAAGAAAAAACTATCGATAATAGAATAACAAAAAAAATACATCATTACCCAACGACAATAACAACAATTAGAACTACATCAAAACAGCATACGTATTTGATGTTGATATTTACTGCATTAATTTTTTTCATGACGTATTTTGCAAAGTCCGCGCGCATGTGTGTTTGTGGGAGTGTGTGTGTGTGTGGTGTGTGTGTTGTGGGTGGTGTGTGTGGTGTTGTGTGGTTGTGTTTGTGTGTGGGTGTGTTGTGTGTGAAGAGAGAAGAGAGAGAGAGGAGAGAGAGAGAGAGAGACTGTCACTTGTCATTACCAAGGAGAAAGCAATGACCAAAACCCGAACTAAAAACTTCCCATGTAACACAATTATTCAACAACCTCTCCAACTCAGTATTTTGGTTAATTCTTTTTATATTAGGTTGTGTTGTGTGTGTGTGTGGTGATGTGTGTTGTTGTGTGTGTGTGTGTGTGT
>CM054149.1:62423380-62430880 GCA_028751875.1 Rapana venosa | reverse complement strand
TTGAGAGTGCCAGACCTCCTGCCACACAGAGGGTGGATGACAGAGACCAACCCAGATTTGGGACACTATCACCGAAAGGTAATAATTTATATAGCGCTGGCGTGCGGGCTTTGAAAAAAATGAACTAGAAAGGAGTCACAGAGAGAGGAGGGAGAGAGAGGGGGGGGGGGAGGGAGGAGAGAGAGAGGATTGGGGAGGGGGGGGAGAGAGGATGGGGGAGGGGGGAGAAGGAGAAGGGGGGAGTGGAGAGTGGAAAGAGATCGCAGAGACAGAGACAGATACACAGAGAGAGACAGATACAGAGAGAGACACAGAGAGAGATAAGCAGACAGAGAGAGACAGAGAGAGAGACAGAGATAGAGACAGAAATAGACAGACAGACAGACAGACAGAGGAAGGGGGGGGGGGAGAGAGAGGGGAGGGGAGAGAAGGAGGGAAGAAGGAGAAGGGGGGGAGAGGGGACAGAGATCGCAGAGACAGAGACAGATACACAGAGAGAGACAGATACAGAGAGAGACACAGAGAGAGATACAAAGAGACAGACAGAGACAAAGAGACAGACAGACAGACAGAGATAGACAGACAGACAGACAGACAAACAGACAGAGGAGGGGGGGAGAGGAGGGGGAGGAGAGAGAGAGGATGGGGGAGGGGAAGGAGAAGGGGGGGAGGAGAGAGGGGAAAGAGATCGCAGAGACAGAGACAGATACACAAGAGAGAGAGATACAGAGAGAGACAGAGAGAGAGATACAGAGAGACAGAGAGAGACAGAGACACACACACACAGAGAAAGACAGACAGACAGAGACAAAGAGACAGACAGACAGACAGACAAGAGATAGAGGAGGAGGGGGGGGGGGGGGGGAGAGGGCAGAGAAAGAAGGTGCTTTTTGACTTATAGAATCTGGTCCTAGACTATGTGGGAGGGGGGGGGGGGGTGGTGGTGGTGGTGGTGGTGGTGGTGTGTGGAGGTGGAGGTATACTGTTATTTTTGGTTCAGTGCTTATGTATAAAGCGGGGTGGGGGTTTTTACCTCCCGGTATGTTGATGACCTTGTTGTTATGGTGTTGTGTATTTGATTAGGGTGCAGCTCTCTCTCTCTCTCTCTCTCTCTCTCTCTCTCTCTTCTCTCTCTCTCTCTCTCTCTCTCTCTCTCTCTCTCTCTCTCTCTCTCTCTCTCTCTCTCTCTCTCATCTCTCTCTCTCTCTCTCTCTCTCTCACTCCATTCTCCTCATTTCTCATATTTGCAAACGAATCTCTCAAAGAGTGTTCCAGCTATCAAAAATTAAACACTTTTTAAACATTCATGCCCGTAAACTGTTTTTTCAAGCACACATTCAGTCGATTATGGACTTTGCCTCTACATTGTGGGATTCTGCAAGTGCAAATGCTCTAAAACCTTTATTGAGGCTACACAAGGGAGCTCTAAAATTAGTTCTTCTTAAGTCAAGTTCATTGACCATAAATGGTTATAAAACATTGGGTATTTTACCATTAAAGCAGAGATGCTGCTACAACAAGGCACTGTTGATGCATAAGGTAATTAATGGAGCAGCACCTCCTTCCATTTCAGATTGTTTCCATATAAATAACAACAGGCATCATTTCAAAATAGCAGTGCCTCTCCCAAGAGTTGATATCTTTAAAACAAGTTTTCTCTACAGTGGTGGTTCCTTGTGGAATCAGCTTCCATCGTCTCTTAAAGAGATTTCTAGCCATAACTCCTTTAGAAGCTCTTTAAAAAAATCACCTTTTTGATGTAATGAGCGTTATATGACAAAACATTGCATATGAAAAAGTAACGTATATTATGAAAGCTTTCACGGCATTGTTTATTAATAACTTTCTTTGCAATTGTACATATACTGTGTGTGTGAGTGTGAGTGTGTGTATGGTGTGTGTGTGTGTGTTGTGTGTGTGTGTGTGTGTGTGTGTGTGTGAGTGTGTGGTGTGGTGTGTGTGTTTGTGTGTGTGTTGGCAAGCATGCAAGGCGAGCGTGCACGTGTGCGAATGTGTAATGTATATGTGTATATATATGTATGTATGTATATATGTATATGTGTCCATGGGAGAAAAATGAATAAAGTGGATGCAAGCATCTCTCTCTCTCTCTCTCTCTCTCTCTCTCTCTCTCTCTCTCTCTCTCCTCTCTCTCTCTCTCTCTCTCTCCATTTATTGTCATAGATTTTTTCCCCTTGGAAATTGGTTGTGATTGTGATGTTTGGTGGAAATTGTATGATTAGTATTTTTGATGCAGGTATTCTTCACATGGGTTTTTGGAAGCTGTGAGTGTGTATTTGAGTGGGGGAATTTTTTTTTAATTTATTATTTTTTGTAATGTTGCTCCAAGGGCAGGTGGTAAGCAGGATTCACGAAGATATTCATTCCTATGGCCATAATGAAACAGAATATGATGTGCCTTTTCTTGCCTTGCCTTGATTTCATGCCATCCATTCTTTCTCTCTCTCACTCTCTCTGTCTCTGTCAGTCTATCTGTCTGTCTGTCTGTCTGCCTGTCTGTTTGTCTGTCTGTCTATCTATCTATCTATCTACATATCTATCTACCTATCTGTCTATCTATCTATCTATCTGTCTATCTCTCTCTCTCTCTGTGTTTATTACTCTCTTTCTCTCTCTCTGTCAGTCTCTGTCTCTTTCTGTCCGTCTCTCCCTCTGTCTCTGTCTCTGTCTCTGTCTCTCTCTCTCTCTCTCCTCTCTCTCTCTTTCTCTCTCTCCTCTCTCTTTCTCTCTCTCTTTTGCACTCCTTTTCTTCTATTTTCCATTTACATTATTTAAATAAATTTTCTTTGAACTTCATCATTTTGTCTTTATATATATATATATATACAATAATGTATGGAATTTATATAGCGCTGAATCTTGTAAAGCAACAAATCAAAGCGCTCAGATTTTTTTTTTTATATCGAGGATAATGAAATAAGCACTCATGTGCTTTTTTTCTATTTTTACATCCAGTCCCCGTGTGTATGCCGTTTTGTAAATTTTGTCATCTGTTCCCACCGGCACACAATGGCCTACTCTTTCGAAAGCGGAACAGGATTTAACAGGATTTCTCTGTCTGTCTGTCTGTCTCTCTCTCTCGCGCGCGCGCTCTCTCTCTCTCTCGCTCTCTCTCTCTCTCATTCTCTCCCTCTCTCTCCCCTCCCCCTCTCTCCTCCTCTCTCTCTCCCCCTCTCTCTCTCCCCTCTCCCTCTCTCTCTCTCTCTCTTTCTTTTTACACTCCTTGTCCAACAGACATATATATATATATTATATATAATATATATATATATCTTTGTGTGTGTGTGTGTGTGTGTGTGGCGTGTGTGTGTGTGCATTATGAAATTAATTAGCCGTGCCTATCCTTGCTTGGCTTATTCCTGTTTATGTTTACTTTCAATTTTTTTTCATGTATGAAATAAGATTGGGGTAAATTTGCATGGAAAGTCCGTCATCAATGTATGTATTTTTTTCTTTCTTTATATCATTCTTCATGCTATGTATTGCACGTTAATGACTTTCGTTTTCTTTTGCTTTTTTTTGCCGCAGAGGGCTGGATGTAAAAAGCTATTGTTATGCTTATTCTATAACCCTCTATAAATAAAATGTGTTCATTGTTCATTGTTCATTGTTCTCTCTCTCTCTCTCTCTCTCTCTCTCTCTCTCTCTCTCTCTCTCTCTCTCTCTCTCTCTCCTCTCCTTCCCTCCCTCTCTCTCTCCCTTTCTCTCTCTCTCTCTCTCTCTCTCTCTCCCTCTCTCTCTCTCTCCCCTCTCTCTCTCTCTCCCTCTCTCTCCCTCTCTCTCTCTCTCTCTCTCTCTCTCTCCCCCTCTCTCTCTCTCTCTCTCTCCTCGAATTAGTCACTGACAAATGGCATCGACTAATTTATGCAAGATTTCGACTAAGAACACTCGGCTTCAATGCAAACAAAAGATGGTTTCAACCTGAGACGTCCACACAGTTCCCATGCCCTATGTGTGGTCATATTCTTGATGATGAAGTGCATTTCCTGTTTCATTGTCAGTCATATGTTTCCATACGTGAAAACTGTGGTGCTCTCAATCTAGAAGCTTTCCGAAGGCAAGATATTTTTTCTATCTTATCGTCCGATGATGATATTGTGATCAAATCGGTTGCAAAGTTTATTGCTGAAACACTGAAATTAAGACAATTACAGCTAGGTTCCAATTAGCTTAACATTTGTGACTAAACTAAAGTAACATTTATATTATGTAAACTCCAGCATTTTGTGAAACACATAAAGAAACATTTATAATTACGCTGTAGTCTCCAGCAAGAATATTTTTTGAAAATTTCACATACAATGTCAATGGATGGTCTAATATAACATTCTAGAATGTTCTTTTCATTATTTTAGTTATTGCTTATTGGTTCCTATTGTTCATCCTTGTTATTACTTTGTGTTCATTTTGAAACTGAGTTTACGTCAGAGCTTAAAGTCGTATCCGTTCATAAGAGCTCATTTTTGGTTTTTTGGTTTTCATTACGTTAAATGCATCATGTGATTTTTTCTTGTATTTATTTGTATTTACAAAAGAAAGTCGTGTATAACCCCCTTGTCAATAGGCCACTTTGGGCAATGACAATAAATTGGTCAAAGCGTCAAAAGCGTCTCTCTCTCTCTCTCTCTCTCTCTCTCTCTCTCTCTCTCTCTCTCTCTCCCCTCTCTCTCTCTCTCTCTCTCTCCTCTCTCTCTCCTGAAACTATAAACCGAGGTCCTGTGTGTAAACGCACCCAGAACATCTTGCGCACATGTTAAATCCTGTTCCGCTTTTCTAAAGAGTAGGCCATTGTGTGCCGGTGGGAACAGATAACAAAATTTAAAAAACCGCATACACACGCATAATTTTCTTTAAAAAGCGCTTTGATTTCTTGCTTTACAAGATTCAGCGCTATATAAATTCCACACATTATTATTATTATTATTAAAACATGTTCCGCTTTTCGGAAGAGTAGGCCATTGTGTGCCGGTGGGAACGGATGAAAAATATTTTTTTAAACTGCATACACACTGGGGAGGACCAAAAAAGAGCACATGAGTGCTTATTTTATTATCCTCGAAATAAAAGAATAAAACAAATAATCTCTCTCTCCCCCCCCCCCTCTCTCTCTCTCCCTCTCTCTCTCTCTCTCCCTCTCGCTCGCTCTCTCTCTCTCTCTCTCCCTCCTCGCTCTCTCTCCTCTCTCTCCTCTCGCTCGCTCTCTTCTCTCTCCTCTCTCTCTTCTCTCCTCTCTCTCTCTCTCTCTCTCTCCCTCTCGCTCTCTCTCTCTCTTCTCTCGCTCTCTCTCTTCTCTCGCTCTCTCTTCTCTCTCTCTCTCTCTCTCTCTCTCTCCTCTCTCTCTCTCTCCCCTCTCTCTCTCCCTCTCTCTCTCTCTCTCTCGCTCTCTCTCTGTCTCTCTCCCTCTCTCCCCCCTCTCTCTCTCTCTCTCCTCCCTCTTCTATCCTCTCTTCCCTCTCCTCCCTCCCCTCTCTCCCCCCCCCTTCTCTCCTCCCTCTCCCCTTCCCCTCTCTCTCCCCCCTTCCCTTTTCCCCCTCCCCTCTCTCCCCTTCTTCTCTCTCTCTCTCCCTCTCCCTCTCTCCCTCCCCCTCTCTCTCTCTTTCTCTCCCTTCTCTCCCTCTCTCCCCCTCTCTCTCCTCCCCCCTCTCCTCTCTCCCTCTTCTCTCTCCCCCTCTCCCTCTTTCTCTCTTCTCTCTCTCTCTCTCTCTCCCGCCCTAGGTTTGTAGTAACATGGAAAAGTCTTCGAAAAGGGGGGATGCACTGTGTTACCTGCAGGGCAAAACCCCCTTTCCCAGGGAGTTTGGTGGGGGGCGTGTTATTTGGGGCACCGGGCCGTCAATCGGGGTGAAACGCCTACCACCGTGCATCCCGTCCCTGTGTGTGTTGTTGGGGTTGTGTGTGTTTTTGTGTGTACGTGTGTGGTACGTGTGTGTTTGTGTGTTTGTTTTTTCGTGTGTGTTTGTGGTGTATGTGTTGTTGCTGCGCGCGTGAGTGCGTGTTCGATCCATTTTAAATCGAACGCGTGGGGCGTGCGTGGTGTTGCGGTGGTGTGTTGTGTGGTATGTTTTGATTTATTTATTTTTATTTCCAATTGGAAATAAGCTGTTTTTTCACCAACCTTTCTAGGATAAAATAATATTTACACATTATTACCAAAACCCTTTAAATAAAACTGACTCAAAAAGGAAAAAAAAATAGAAACAGAGAAAAAACACAAAACACGACCAAAAATAAAAAAAAAAAAAACCACAGTCACCAAAAATGAACCCCCTTCCCCCCAACAAAAAAGTACAATCAAAAATGAAAATAATACACGCGCGATCGCACACGCACACGAAACCAAACGCACGCAGCGCACCTAACAAAACCCCCAACCAACAAACAAACACCACAGCACCAAACACACATATTTATTACATACAAACTACTACACGCCCACATTTCTCATTAGATTTTAGATTACAAGAAAATGAGAAGAAAAAAAAAACCATGTCAAAAAAAATTTTAATGGGTACAATTTCCCCGTTTTTAAAAAATTCAGTTTATAATTAAGAAAACCCAAAACACACACACAACCATAAAAAAACCCAAAAAAGAACCAAAAGAATCAAACAAGGAAACAAAAAACCCAAAAAGCATTTTCCACCCCCCCCAAAAAAAATAAATAAATAAAAAAACAAAAACATAAAAAAGCAACAACAAAACAAGAAAACAACCAAGTAACCAAATAAAAAATAGAAAAAAATACTATGCATTATACCAAATTCCCTCGAAAATTACTGCCCAAAATTTTAATCCCCCCTCTCTTCTCAAACACAACACATTATTCAATATCGTTCATATTCGTAAAGAGTTTTTTAAAACATTGTGTTGTGTGGTGGTGTTTTCCTTTTGTGTTTTGGTGTGTGTGTGTGTGTGTGGTGTCCAGGTGTGGTGTGTGTGTGTGTCCAGGTGTGTGTGGTTTTCCCAGTTGGGGGTTGTTTGTGTCTAGTGTTGTTTGGTGTGGGGTTTTCCCAGGTGTGTTTGTGTTTATGGGTCGTGTTTGCCCCGGGTGGTTGTGTGTTAATGTCTGTGTGGGGGCTTGTGTTGTGGTATGTGTTTGGTGGTGTTGTGTGTGTGTGGTCCAGGTGTGTGTGTTGTTTGGGGGTTTGTTGTGTGTGTGTGCAGGTGTGTGTGTGTGTGTTTGTGTGTGTTTTGTGTTCCAGGTGGGGTTGTGTGGTGGTTTGGGGTTGTGTCCGGGTGTGTGGTGTGTTTTGTGTGGTGTTGTGTCCAGGTGTGTGGGTGGTCCAGGTTGTGTGTGTGGTAAATGTCGTGTGGTCTTGTGTGGTGTGCTTGTGTTGTTGCCCGTGTGTGTGTTTTGGTTATTCGCGCGTTTTTGTAATGTGTTGTGTGTGTGCGGGGACGTCAGTGCACATGCCTCTCTTTTATAGTTTTGGAGGGTGGCAGTCAGTCACCACAGAAACGTGTAGTAAAAAAAAAATT